>JACEIK010002560.1:71235-129454 GCA_018107945.1 Datura stramonium
TTAATCATTTTTCAAAAACGGATATTGATATTATTATTGAAACAATTTTAAAAAAAAAATATATCCAAAAGATTATAGTAGTATCTTTCCAAATTTAATAGGAAGATTCCTTTCTTAGGCAAAGAAAAGTCTCAAACCAAAAGTACGAAAGTAGTGTCAGTTTCAAAGTCATCTTTAAGAAACGACGCCGTACAGCCCTGCGACGCCAAATATCAAACTGCAGAGAAAGCTTTGCGCAAAGCCTTCACCATTTCTATATCACCACTCATTGGCTTTTCGATAACAGCAATTATCGAAGGATCCGATAGAAACAGGCCCGATTGGTGTACACATTTTCGGGTCGACCCATTATGGCTGCTACAGTGTCGAAAAAAGCTCCGAAAGCGAACTCCGAGAACTCGACGACGGCAAAAACCAGCGGTAAAGTGTGGTTTTATTCCATGCTTCTCACCCTACAGTACGGTGCTCAGCCGCTCATATCCAAGCGCTTTGTGAGGTTCAAATTTTACCCGCTTCAGTTTAATCTTGTCTGATTTTCAGTGTTTTTATGTTGAATGCAATTTAATTTTCTGATTTTCAGTGTTTTTTGTAGAATGCAATTTAATTGTCTGAACATATTGATGTGTATTTCAACTTAAATGTTAAGTGTGCAAGTGTAGCTTTTGGTTTATGGTATTGTTGTGCTTGTACTACATCCTAAGCATTATTTGTTAGTATTGTTGTTAATGATTCATATCAAAGGGAGCAGTACCAGCACCAGATTGCATATACTTAAATTTGGTAGAATGCCATTTGAAGTTTTGAATGCATGTGTATATGGCACGAGTGGCTAAGTGGTTGAATGTGGTTCTCGATTTAGAGTATAGTTGTGCTTGTACTACATCCTTTGCAAATTTATTCACCTATTTAAGGGAAGACATTGAAAATATTCAGAGAAAGGTATAGTAAGGGCTTACCCGGTGCATGAAGTGCTTTCTGGACTTGTGGCTAGCATAGGATAGGGGGAAGGTAGCGCATACCATATGCCACATTCAAACCCATGACCTACAAGGTGTAGTTCTAACGTTGTGCTAGGGGGCTCGTCCTCATGTTGTCCTAGCATCTTGTGTTTGAGTTATTGGGTGGTCTTTACCACTCAAATTGGATAGTCATGGAATCTGTTTGTCCATACTTTTCGAATTGATTTTTAGTATGGGTATAAAACAATCGTTATAAGTTTAGTTACAAGGTTGTCAAAAGTTCTGAGAATTGTTGTTTGGAAAGAGAGGTCCTTTGCAGGACTTCTTCCAATTTTTTCCTCCTCAAAGGGAGAGAAGATAACAATAACAATCTCTAATTAGCCCACCTATAATGTATTTTATTTGAATGCGTGTAAGCACTGCAAAGAGGTTTCTGAGAAGATGACGCGAGATTTTACATGGGAGGGGAAGGGGGAGAAAAATTTCCATTTAATAGTGCCAGAAGATAAAATATCTATGAGGGAAGGATTAGGAATTATTCATTTTCAATACAACAAATTTGGGTACTTGCTATGGAGTTTCATGTCAAGAGAAGAACGCTTTTTGGAGAAAGATAATATCTGCTAAATACGGAATGAGATAATGGATGGTTTCTTGGACTAGGGGCTAACTCTATGGAGAAAGTCTGAGAGGAGTGGAGTTTTGAAGGAGAGGAAGAGATTCTCTAGATATATTGGTTATATAGTGGCAGCGGCAATAGTGATGACGGTAGAAATAGAAAATAAGGAAAATTCCAAAAGAAATAGAATAAGGAAGAAGAAGAGATACAAATTGATAGACTTAGGCCACTATTGACATATCTTACATTTGACGCATAGATATCAAGATAATGGAAGAAAATTAACAAAAAGATCTCCACCTTCAATGGTTATCAAGGAGTTCTTCAATAACCCCAAAGGTCTTTGTGAAGCGTCACATTAACATATCATCCAAAACTGGATAGAAACCCCACGCTACTCCTATTTATACTACTAGCTAACCAATGGGTTTAGGCCCATGTCTAGATACTAACATAACTAAAGGCTTCGGAGATAAGTGAGGCGTGTGGGACCATGCTTGAATCATGCTGAAAGCTCCAAGAGGAGCGAGTCTTGGTCAACACAATGCTGGTCAAACCCATGATTAACAACAGTCAAACTTGATTAATTATTGATTAACCATTCACAAAGCCTTTTAGTCATGTTACTAGTGTAAGCTCGTGGCGATGTTGTTGTGGACCAAGGTTTTGAAGGATTTGTGGTTGATGGATACCTTTGGAGAGTCCACTCCATAGTGATATTTGGGTTGATAAACGTGAATAATGCTAGGGTATGTGATCATTAAGAAGGGATAATTGGGGGACTATCATGGAATATGAACATTAGGAGGACCATACTAGTTAGGAAAAAGATTATATTGAGGATCTTTTTTCAGATTATATGATGGGGGAAGGAGGGAAATTTACCTTATCAGGAGAAAAAATGATCGGGAAGGAGGGAGAATTGATAATGTGGGGTGGCGAGCCGGGACCAAAGTATTTTATGGTTAAATCGCATTACAGTTGACAGGTAGGTATGTATGAATGAGGTGTGAAAAAAAAAGTTTGGGCACTAAGTTTCAAAGAGAAGTTGCTTTTTTTGCTTGTGCAGTATGAGATGCCATCTGACAATTTGAGAAAGAGGGGAATGGTACTTGTGAGTGGTGTTGCATGTGCAAAGAATTTGGAGAAGATTAGGCTGGTTACAAAACTGTGGACACTTGTATTCCCATTATTTAGCATATAGTGAGTGTTACCAAGAACAGTGGACGATGCCACCACCAGCTTGGAGATTACAGAAAATTGACAGTGAAAGGAAGCAGCCCGGGAAACATCATCACTATGTAATTTTGTTTCTTATGAAAGGAAAGGAATAGAAGATTGTTTCAAACAAAGAGACTGATCTGGAAAGAGTTAAAAGTTCATTTTTATTTCATTTGTGTTTTTGGCCTAAAGAAAGAAATCCATGTAATATACATTGTTGCCAAATTCATATATACCTATGGATGACCCAGGTTGAGTCATATGAACAACTTGTACATATTGTTGACCCTGGATGTTCATTTATTGACTTATCAAATAAAGTATGATCTATACAAAATAGAAATGTTGTTGGTCTTGTTCTGCTTGAAACACTCCTCAACGTCTGTTGGATTGAATTCTTGTTGGGAGTTGATATCCTTCTCAATATTCCTTGGTTATTCTTTCTGGTTTGATCGTATACTTCTAGCACATGAGCACTTCCTGCTTAGGTCCAGCGAGCATATTTCTTCCCTCTTAGTTGCAAGTGCAACTTACCTTGACTAAAAGGACTTTCTGAAGAAACAGTAGATATTAGAATGGTTACTGTATCATGTATCACGCTTGAAAACATAAGAAAATTGTATTGTATTTGCTTTCCAATATGCTAGAAGGTCAAAAGCAATTCATCAAATATCATGTTGTTGTAAATAAAAACTAAGTTCTTTAAAATTAGAAGATCGTCTTGGTTGTGATGTTACTCCCAGCCTCAGTTATATCTATTTGTTTTTTTTAATTTGAATCAGCCCTGAATAGCCTAGAACTGGTTTAGCGCCTCCAGCCCTAGGAGGTAGGAACTGCTCAACCCTATGAAGGTGTGAGGTCAAATCCTTAGCTAGGGGTTCGAGTGGGATGGTCCCACATCTAATTGTGCCAGCTAAATAAGCAAGTAAAACTGTGTGCAAAAATAATATCATTTTTTTTTGGTAAAATAGTTATATAAAGAAAAAAAATTAAGACAAGCACCTATGGGTTGCCTGGTTTCCATCTTTTCCATGTTTCCTAGTCTCTGGGATGCTTTTTATTAAGTCTCCTTTGCTACTTCTTACTATCTTGGTAAAGGAAATTTTTATGCTTATTCTTTCGCATAGATTGTGTGGTGATAAATGCTCCCGTATTCCTTGTTTAGATTATAGTATTATGACATCAGTATTTCATGTTCTGTCCTTCCTACAGGCGTGAAGTGATAGTTACTTCATCTGTTCTGACATGTGAAGTAGTCAAGGTAAATTTCCTTACTTTTTTCTCTGTATTGTTTCTCACCCCATGATTCCACATGTTCACTTACATGTACCACCCATTTACGTTACAGGTTATTTGTGCTGTCATTCTCATGGCAAAAGAAGGCAGTTTGAAGAAAATATACAGGGAATGGACCTTATTTGGCTCATTGACTGCATCTGGACTGCCTGCTGCTATCTATGCATTACAAAACAGCTTATTGCAGATCTCATATAAAAATCTTGATTCACTCACTTTTTCAATCTTGAACCAGACAAAACTGTTCTTCACAGCCTTGTTTACTTACATAATTTTGAGGTATGCTTTTGCTGGGTGACCGTGCAAGTTAGTATGTTAACCTGAAATGTTGTCTATCCGTTGAAACTACTTTTTTCTATTGATTGTTATCTTCTTTGTCTTAGACCTTGGTTAGAAAAGATTATGATTTAGGTTGATAGGGATTGTTTGGTTAAGGGATTATAATCCCACGGATAAAACCTGGGATTTGTGACTATAGATCACAGGTTTGATCAGCATCACGCTCACTTGGTATGTGGCCCTTTTCCAGACCCTGTGCAAATGCGGGATACTTCATGCACCGGGCTGCCCTTTATTCTATCCCACTTTTGGTAGAATACTTAATTTCAGAATTAGCAATTTCAGGATTATTTATACCATAATTGAGGTATTATTCTTATATCAAATTCTATGTGGGATAACAATCCCGGGATAAAACAACAAAATAACACATTTGCCCTTCTCCAAATGACTTTTAACAAAGCCAATGTTACAACTCAAAGTTAAACAATTTAGCAACGAAAAGTCTGTAACTGTAATATCCTGCAAGTGTTCTTGTTAATCACACTAAGTGTGTCAGGTGATTCCTGAGAGCCTTGTTACACCCAATATCCTTTATTCCTTTTCAGGCAGAAGCAATCCATTCAACAAATTGGGGCTCTTTTCTTGTTAATCATGGCAGCTGTCCTTTTAAGTGTCGGTGAAGGCTCAAGCAAAGCTTCCAGTAGTAGTAACCCTGATGAGATCTTATTCTATGGAATTATACCAGTTTTGGTTGCGTCTGTGCTTTCTGGTCTGGCGTCTGCCTTGTGTCAATGGGCATCTCAGGCAAGTAAACACTGTGATATTATGAAAGGGTCTTTTGCATTGCCTCCATTTTGATATGCTTCTTTCCTATTACAGGTTAAGAAACACTCATCTTACCTGATGACTGTTGAGATGTCCATTATCGGGAGTCTTTGCTTGATAAGTAGTACTTCCAAGTCTCCAGATGGTGAAGCTATTAAACAGCATGGATTCTTCCATGGGTGGACTGCATTAACTTTGGTAAATCATCTTTGTCAATGTACAATTTTTTTTCTATCCTTCATGTCGTGGGAGCTTGTTAAATTGGTATTGCAAGTACTCAAAACATGCAGGAACAGGAACTGCCATGAATATGGAAGTTTCCTGAAAAAACTTTTTAGTTTTCTATCTGGGAATATCTTCTATTAATTTGCCTGACATTTTGTTGTCATATGCATCTTATCCTCTGATTAGATCCAACTTTCACTTTTTAGTTTGTTTTGTCGAGGATAAGAAATTGTTCCATGAGTTAGTTGTTTATTGATTTTTCTTTATCAAGAAAATCAAGATGACCTGGATTCATTTTCTTTTCCTTTGTTTGTTTTGGAAAAGGAGTCAGATCTATCTAGGTAAAAAAATCATGATTTTTACATGGTGCCTCTATTTCTTTTCTTTCAGATTCCTGTTATTTTAAATGCGGTTGGCGGAATTCTTGTGGGTCTTGTGACTTCATATGCCGGTGGTGTTAGGAAGGTAAGTGTTTTTTACAAGCTGGCCCGGACACCACAGTTATAAAAAAAAAAAACCTTCTTATGCTTAAAGCTGTGCGGAAATTGAATATGCTTGGAAAAAGTTGTTGCCATTCTCTGTTATAGCTTCGCCTTCTTGTGCCCTTCTCCTTGATTTATTTGAGGCCTTTGTAGCTCTGGTGCATAATTATGCCACTTAAAGTGGAGTCCTAGAATATTTTCTGTTCTCCTAATTCATAACATATATTCTTGATAATTCATGGTGGAGCGAAACCGTTATTGTATGGTCTAATTATTTTTGATTTTTTTTGGTCTGGTCTACAATAAGATGAAGTAGTAGAAGTTTTGTGCTGCTGAAGAGCAAACCATCACTTCCCTTTCTTCCATATTTCTTTTGGAGAAGTTCAATCCATACACCCCCTCCCCTTAAAAGAGTATATCATGTAGTGCTTTCTGTAAAACTGTTCCATTACCATCCTTTTCTTGACAATGTTATTTCTTCCTGCTTGTCTTAAATTGCGTGCAGGGATTTGTCATTGTGTCTGCACTTCTTGTCACTGCTCTGCTCCAGTTCATCTTTGATGGAAAACCTCCTTCGCCATACTGCCTCGTAGCACTTCCATTGGTTATGATTAGCATAAGCATATACCAAAAATACCCATACCGTGTTAAGAAGAAGCAAATGTGAATCTTGAACATGACACGTATTACGACTCCATATATATTTGCCAACATTTGGCAAAGATGCACAATCGATTCTACTCATCTAACGGGAAGAGAGTGCTTAGAGTTGACAGGTGCTATTAGAAGAGTTCAACTCTACCTCATAACTGGGACATTGTTGTGAACATCTGTTTCTTTACTAGTAAATATATCTGCATTTGATGTATATGGACATGTTCAGCATGATTTAGCCTCGAGTGGTGAGAATTGGACGAATTTCTGGCTGGAAACTCCTACATGTGCAATTGGCCTTTCTGTGAAAAATTAAGTGGTGCACTGGTTACCAGTTAATTTTTTGAAGGCGCGAGTTGAAGTTTAGTTTGAGCTTGAATTCGGGTGTAAAGGAGAAAGATGTTTTCCTGTTATGCCGTCTTCTCATACTCTTCTTCTGTATACTTGTTTACTCTTTGATCCTTTTTGCATATTGAGTTTGCTGTGTTAGATTAATGAGTTTAAAAAAAAAAAAAGAAGATATGTGCAACTTCCTTTATCTCAAATCTTCAATTCTCCTTTGCCATCTTATTCAAGAAACTTCCTTTTGTACATCACATTTTATTATAATTCAGAGATGTAATTATGCCTATTTTAATTATGCGGTGTTTCAAAAAATGTGTTAGTAATGGAAACTTCATAGACGAGACTTGAATATTTTGATAATAATGTAAAATTTATGTTGGATCTCCCTTTCTTATATAACAAGCCAAACGATTTCTAATAATGTGCAGATCTTTCCTTTATCTCGAGAGATAGAGAGGTTGTTTTCGATGGACTTAACTCAAGTAAGAACATTATAAAGCAGTTCGAAAAACGAAAACTTTATATCCGTGACCTCTGATTAAAAGCTTGGATGACTCCGAAGTCCTCATGTAGCATTCATTTACCCACCCCAATTGGGATTGAGGTGTAATTGATTGATTAGATATATACTGCAAATGTGATGATTCAAAACTATCCTTTTATCAGAAAATAAGGAATTCAATATTAAAAAAAAAAGACAGTCCAATGCATTAAGCTTCTCCTCTGCGCAGGATTTAGGAAAGCCGAACTACAAGGTCTAAGGAATCTAATATATTTACTTGAAAATAGAAATGATGAGACTCTAGTACTAATTGTGGATATGAAGTACATAGGCTGCTAGTGCAGTTCATTTTCTATTTCTGCTTTACGTACACAGCTACTATAGACAATCAAGATTGCACATTTTCTACAAGCAGGATGATGATATTACGATCTATATTGTTCGGACTCTTCAAAAGTATCAATAGGTGCATGTGGAATCCTTCAAAAATAGTGTATTTTTGAAGGATCCAACACGGTTCTTGCAGCATTTTTGAAGAGTCCGAGCAACATAGAATTAACTTATAATCTGTATCCAAACTCCATCTATGCCAAATTAGCCTTCTTTGTCTAGACAAAGAGTTGGTAATTTTATCAGTTCATCAACCATATACTACACAAGAACAAGTATAAATTTTTCACCTAAGGTATGGATTGCCTTCTGATGCTGCCTCTGCGGCCTGGTTTAACTCTATGCTTGCCCTCCTGAGCTTCGTCCTCCACCATTTTTCTATTGAAAAGACCAGACTTTTTCATCTTCCTCCATCCGGATGTCCACGAACTTCTATGCTTATTATTCACCTTTTCGTATTCTTGTTGCAGCTCAGAGTAGTCACTCTGAAGCTCTGCCATTTGAGTCTTCACTTTTTCGAGTTCTTCTCTAAGGGACTTGACCTCCTTCTTTGTCGATGACCAGCTATTTTCCTTGTCCGAGTTATCATCACTTGCTGTAATATCCTTACCTTGTACTGCAGCCCTCATCTTCACTTGCTCCGATAGCAAAACCTGCATTATTCTCTTCGAAATTCAGGTGTATATCAGCATGTTTATAAGGTTTTAGGTGCTGGTATTTATGTTTCTATTACCTAATCTGTCGCTAAATAACTTGTAGCTAACAAATTTTTTTAATAATCCGCCCCTAATCTGTCGTTCAATAGCTATAAAACTGTCTTGTCGCTAATCCTGTCTTTCTAGTAGTACACACTCTACAAAAAAGATGGAATTTACGAATTTCTTCAATAATCTATCACTAAATAGTTCTTAGCTAACAATTTTTTTGATAATTTGCCTCTAATCCTTTGCAAAATAGGATTAGAGAGATGGATTTTGCTATTTAAATTCTATGCTAGGCGTGTTGAATGCTTTCATTGATCATTGTTTATTTTTTTAGTGTAATTTCGATAAAGAACCTTTTACTTCAACATGTTACAATCCTTAGCTATGGGAGATTCCACAATGTCCTCAAGATCTGATATATTGTTCAGGTACTGGATGTTGTGGCAAGTTATATATAATAATAATAGCAATCTGTGCAATCTGCAACAAACTTTACAATGTGTGTGACTTCTGTTTACATTTCTAGGATTGGTTTAGCTCTATTATATGCATTGATGTCTCGTCCATTTTCGCGAATTTGAAGGAAAGTTAATCCGTCGACTCTCCTAATATGCTTTAGCCTTGTTTGGATTCTTTGATATGTACTTGATGCTAAGTTGGTTCTACAAAATAGCAGTATTGAGTACATTTTGTAGGACTAAAGGTTCAAATGCATTACTCATGTACCATAAGTTGATTCCATTTTATGGTTTAACTCCTATGATGCTCGGTCTCTCTAAAAATGTTGCCTCGCCAGTGTCAGATGCTCCAAGAATGCACTACTTTAGGAGGATCCAACAGACGTGACAACATTTTTGAAGAGTCTGAGCATAGGTTAACACACATGAATCTCGTTGCAAAGGAAGATTTTACCTTGATAACGATTCTCAAAGGCAACCTTTCGTTTTGTGCTGCATGCATGCATCCATCAAGTGACAATTTTTCGCAGTCCATGATCTTGCATAGCCTTCGCCGGTCATGTTCAGAGAGTGAAGAATGAGTCTGTAGAAGATATTAAGCTGCATTGTACTTTATTTTATTTTTTGATTGCAGAATCAAATCAAGTGCTAGACAGTTTGATGCAGAAGCTAAAATAACCTTAAGGTATGTATCAATGGCTCTGTAGAGTCCATCATGACATGTCCGGGCATGTCGAGGCAAAGATTCAGCTAAAACTCGGAACTTAGTGATAGATACATTGGGATCTCTCGCGATTTCCGCTAGGTAGCTGTCAAACAGCTTATTGATATTCAATGTCGTCGACTTCAGTTCTTGTTGCTGCATATTTTGCTGTTCATACATCAGGAAATAATCCAAAATCCTCTGCACCACATCTATGTTATGGACAGTCTGTCCTTCATTTGAGCTGTATTTAGTGGAACTGGTTAAGAGCAGTGTTATCAAAGGCGAAAACTGCAAAATGCTCCGTCTTTCGCAGATGCAAATTGGAGAAAGAAAAAATACATATTTGTATGTATAATCCGAGACTAATAACTATAAGCATGAAAAACAAAGATATGGACAAAGGAATTGAGAAAAAAAGAAATACGATAAGTGAAATATCAATTGTTTAGCGTCGTCCCTTCAGGATTAAGCTCATTGGCAAGGAAAAGTATGCCTTCTTAGACCGTTGATGACGACATTGAAGCGCCCTCTAAGCGAGGTAAAGCGCTCTAACATGTTTTGCATATTGCTTCAGGGCTTTAAGTGTGCAGTGTTTATATTTTGATGAAATTTGAAGGTTGAAACTTACAGAGTAATAGAAACTCACTTTATTGTTTGTTCATTTACTGCAAATGAAGGTATCAGGAGGTCGTTTACGCTGGCGTTTTCCAGCACCATGCCGATTCTTTTCTCAAGCTCTGATATCAGTGCTGGTGATGCAGCATACACAATTGAAATCTTTAACAGCCTTAAAAGGAACTTGCAAGAAACAGCTTCCTTCTGAGGAGGTAATATACTGATTAAGCTCTCTATAATTGTTCTCTGTTCCTTCATCTGTCCAATGCTTGTTTCCTCGATCCTCCCACTCGTGATGCTCCATTGCGAATCGCTCCTTCTATCACCATAGCTAAAATCTGTTCCTTTCGTCTCATTATACATGCTAGGCAACCACTTCTCCCCGTAGTTCATGATACACGATCCGATGATCTCAGGTTTGATCCCTTTTACCCTCACTGCTGTAATGATCCTCAAGAAGAATTCAATACGGAGAGTAACAACATCTTCAAACCACCAGGTTCCTTCGTTCGTTATAATCTCCCCTGCTGTTGAATTTTCTCTGAAGATCTTCCAGGAAATTGAGTCACAACACCTTCTCACCATCTGTAAATTTTCAGCCCACGGAGAGAGTGTTTCACATGATTTAAGGACTGCGATTGTGTCTTTCCACGACGAAAGGACTACAAATGTGAAGAAAGCTTCTGTTTTTGAGATCAAATTTCCTTCTTCCATTGATTCTGTCATCTCTAGAAATTCTGATCCACATCTCAGTGCTGCTACATTTCCAGGATTCAGGCTTATTGGCAGGCCATAACAGAATTTCAGAATCGTCTCGAAAGTTTCTGATCCACCTGGAAACTTTTCAAGCTTGAGGTCATAACCTGAGTGTGAATTTTGAGGCTCATGAAATTCAATTTGATTTAGGTAGCCACACCTTGGAACTAGTGGATACTGTTTCAAGAGTACATAAAACTTAGAATCAACTTCTCATTAACTGATAAATGTACAATGAAGATATGTAGTAATATCATACAACTCTGTTTGTCCAAAATTCCGAAATCTGCTTATTTTGAAAAACAATGTGAAGTCACCTCTATTTCGCTGTCCGGGGGGCTATTGACTAATGACCTAAAAAATGCTTTCAAGTATATTCATTACCAAAAAATATGTCACTTTGGGATACAAGGGCATAATTGTTGCGTGTTGCTAAAAGTAAAAAAATAAGAGGATACGATTGAATTAGCTTTGGACTACAAGAGAGCTAGAGGCGATGAAAAGTTTGTGATGAAGAATCAATGGCCGATAGTTTTTCTTTTGTCAAAAGTGTTTTTTGAAAAAATCTTTTTAGAAAGTAGCAATCTGTGTTTAGCTAATCAATTTGAAGAAAACACTTTTGCAATATTAAATCGAGCAACCATTTGTGATTGGCTAAAGTCCAAAAATCCTTCGGGGGAAAAAACTACCTTTTTCAACCTTATGAGAATCAGCTTCTATTGCTACTCAAAAACACTTATATTTTTTCGAAAACTTTTGCCAGACACCTCACTTCTCTATGATAAGCACTTTTAACATTCCAAAGTTTCATCATACAAACTATAAATTAGTGTTCTTAAAGATCACTAGTGTAATTGACTGTGAATGGACAATATGAAAAGATTTTACACTATCAATGTGTTCTAACTTTTTGCATCATATTTTTAGGTTACTAATTCCACTTATGGTTTTCTTTTATGTGACATATTAGTTAGTCTAAAAATTCACTTCTAAGTTTTTGTTCCTGCAAAATCTTCTACATGTTCTTGTAGCTTTTTTTTTATAAAAAAAATAAAATCTCAGTACCTAAAAACTTGTACCACAAAATTGCAATTAAGTCTATTAATATANTTGTACCACAAAATTGCAATTAAGTCTATTAATATAACACCTATTATAAAATATTAATAACTTCAATTGCAAAATTTACTTTCAATTTTCAAGTAACCAATTAACAAAAAGAATTTATTTATAGCATTATGTCACCTTATGAACATAGAAGGTGATGTCTTCAACTAGAATTGATAAATCACTAGGAAGCTGAGAAGTGGCAAACCTGCATAACACAACAGCTCATAGTTCAAAAGTCTTTTAAGGTATGAGAAAATAATTGAATCAAATTTGAAATTGCTGGCGATTTCTTTTCATCTGTCTATATTTCAGTAGGCAAAATTATCTCGTACCTATATTGGTAGAAGATAGAATGTGTCCCATGAAAGCCAAGGTGAGCATAAACTAGTCCAAACAAACAACAATAATAACATACCTAGTCTGATCCCACAAGTGAAGTCTGGGGATGGTGGGGTGTACGCAGATCCTATCTCAATCTTTGCGGGATACCCTCAGTTCAAGAACAGTGTTTACCGGACCAGGTTTGAGAAATATAAGACTAACAAGTTATGATGAAAGTAAAAGACACAATAATAGTAATAAAATTGAAAAATATAAGGAGAAGAGAGAGCAGATAAAATGCTCTAAACTAGAACCATGCTCTCTAGCCCAGAAAAATCACTCGATTATCTTACCAACCTTCTACCCTAATCATCGATTTCCATACTCTCCTAATATTTATGGTCATTGCCCTTGATAAGCCGACTCGGATACTACTGTTAAAATCTATATTGCTTGAATTCTTCAAATATTCAGTCGGATTCGTGCTGAATCCACAAAAATCAATACATTTCCAAAGGATCCAGCACAAGTACGATAATATTTTTGAAGAGTTCGAACAACATATAATTCAAAACAAAAGAAAAACAGAAAATTGCTTATGATGTGCAGAGTTATTACCATGATTTTCCTTTCTTCACAAAGCCATCTCCAATTGCATTGAGCATAGTTGGGACAACTATACGTTGATCATGAACTTTGTGACTTTCATCAGACTCATCTCCAGTGATCTGCAGCCCATCAAGAATCAACTTCTGCATTGTCAGTTGCCTTTACTCTCTACTAAGTCATGAAAGAAAATCCATCACAATATGTAAGAGGAGAGGGTCTTCCGGATTCTACTGAATCTATTGCTTTCAGCTTGAATTTTATATAGATATCTAAATAGTACTAGGAGAGTCAGAATTTTCACTAACGGGATTCAAAATATAAAAGAAGTAAACATACCAAAAGAATTTAAAAAATTCAATATCCACTATATATATACATACAAAAATAATTTAATATTATATATAGTGTAATTTTCTGATAAATAAAGTCCAGATGAACCCTTTGTATCCTCTAACTCCGTCCCTATATGCACAAAAAAAATGAAGTGTATACAGTATACACTTAATAAGATGACATTTAGGGTCCAAATTGGAAGCTTATTTTTTCCGGATTTTTAATAATGTAATGATTTTTTGATTAGTTTTTTAAGATGATTTTAAAGTTTGAAAAACCGGTGAAATTTTTTTCAATTTTTTTTTCAGACACAACTTTAACTTTCAAATGTCATTTTTCAACTTCAATTTTAATATATATATATATATTGCCAAATAACCAAATTTATATTCAAACGATTATTTATTCTGAACTCATTGGCTTTTAGATAATAAATTTATCAGTGCTAGGAGGGACAGTTTTGATTAAATGTGAGAATGGAATTTGTGGCTAGAAGTAGAATAGAATGAAGTTGGTGGGTGGGTTTTATTAATGTAATAGGGTCATAGACATGGAGGTGTTGTTAGTTAGGGACAATATCAGCAACATCTGGAGGACCAGAAAAAAGAATATTGTCTTGTGACAGGTCCAATTTCAAATAATACCACGTAAATATTTATTTGACCAAGTGATCTTTTTGTGGCTATTAATGAAAGAGATATTCTGTTTATTGAAACAATAATTGTTGAAAGACATGTATATATATATGTACCTTCTTAATTTTACATCATACATGATTTTCTTGGAGTGTTACTTTGGGATGAAAATCACGAGATAGCAGTATTTAAATTTTACAAGGAGAGTTTTGAAGTAACTGGTAAAGGTGGTGTCATCATAGATTTAAACCGTGGAAATAGCCTCTTGCAGAAATGCAAAGTAAGACTGTATATCTTGTGGTCCGGTCCTTCCCCAAACTCCGTGCATAGCGGGAGCTTTTGTGCACCAAACTGCTTTTTTTTTTATTTATAGTATTTAAATTTTAATAAAAACAAAAAAAAAAGTGATTTTTTGTTATATGTTGAAGTATTTTGATATCTATATCAATGAGCATCTCGTTAATATATGGACGGTTCAACAAATTTAGCGGCTTAAAAGTCAAAATATATTAAAAGATCCTTAAAATTTTGTAGTAACTAAAATTTATGCAATAATGAGATATAAGAGAAGCTCTTGATAATTAATTTATTTGTAATTTCTAACTAATTCGTCGTTAAAATGCTTCTAGCTAATTGAATTTTTTATAATTTTTTACTAACCCGTAGCTAAATGAAGTTTTCATTGCTTAGCTATAGAATTTTATCCGTCCCTAATTCCTTATTTTATGAAAGTGATATAGTTTCACTCTCTGTCATCATAAATAAAAGCATGATATTTAAGTGGAAATAATTAATATAGTGGTGGACGTTATTCATCAAGTTTTAAACCTTGCCTTACTTGTCCATAGAGATTTCTCGATCAGTTAAAAAAAATGAGACACATAAGAACTTGCTAAATAATATATGGATCAACCAAACATGATCAGAAAAAGCTAATTCAGAGAAAGTTGCTATTAGAAATAGAGATTTTTCCCGTCGCGAATTAACGAAAAATTTATGTAATAAAATATGATATTCTCACCCATTTCCCATCGAATCAACTCACTGAAAAAGTATATGATGAAAAACAGATTCTCACTGAAATAACGGGAAATTTTAAGAATTGAAAAGGAAATCTTATAATTTAATTTAAATAGAGAGGAAATTTGACGTTATTTACTCACATATATGTACAACCTCAACCAAATTAAGATGTTAAAATTTTAAATCTTTTATTAATAATTGATCTTTTTATTAATAATTGTATATATTATATGTTCATAAATAATAATATTGTACTTCATATTTGCAGGACCTTTAATATCTAGAGGATCAAGACATATTTACCGACAAGTGTAGTCATCAGTGTTTACATCTTCAACATTAATCGACAAGTTAAGAATTCTAATCACGTTGGGTAAATAAAAATATTATTAATCCTTTTAATAAAGTGAGTTAAAAAATAAAAACTTCTGATATCTTACTTTTCAATTACTTTAATCGTATAATAAAATGCCATGGAATTATCAATTCGACCACCATTGGTTATAAAAAAGAAGCATTGTTTTCTTGTACTTGTCCAAAATAAAATCCATTATTGTACTATCTGGGGATTGTGACAATACCAAATATGTGAATATCCTTAGAGCTTATTGTAAATTAGTGGGGCTAAATTATCAATGTTGTTGGCACAAAGGATTTTGTCTAAGTAAATTTAAGAGCTCTCAAGATATTATTTACAAGTCTATCTATGACTTGGTCTCCTATCATGTATCTTAGTGGTTGCAATACATACAAAATTGAGAATTTAAATTTTTATAAATTTAATATTTAAAATTTTAATATTGAATTCGAGTATTTTTAAGAAAAATAAATAAATATATTTTTTAATTTTGTCATTTTAGAGCGAATATATTCCTTGTCAAAAAGTAATATACATATATATCCTTGTTGTTTGAACAAATAGTGCATATAATATTGTCGTCTAACAAATAATGCATATTTACTTTAATTAACACTCAAATTTAAAAGATCTATCCCAACCGATTTTTAAAATTTTAAAATGTTACGTGTTTTAAAAAGTTAGTTCACCCAACTAAAAAAAGCTCGATTTCTCTTTTATTCAAATCCAACTCAAAACCATCTTAAGGACCGAAAGTACAAGAGTGGATTGAAATTTTTTTTCATTTGGATCGAGTTTAGAGACTTTCAAAATCATGTGGTATTTTTGGAATTGAAAAACCAATTTTAGGATTTTCTTGATTCAATAAATATAGTTTTGTTAATCTAAAAATAAATATATTATTTGTTAGACGACGAAGATATATATGCACATAATCTTCTCGATTACTCAATTGATAACCAATAAGAAATAAAATTCTAACACTCGATATTGTTATAAACATATTGTATTATACAATTGCCTATAAAGACATTTGTATTGTAATGGATAAACGTGGTTTATATTATAATGAAAGTTTCATCTTCGGTATGTTAGAGGAATTATCCCTATGTAAATAGAGGGGTTCACCTTCATTATATTTGATCTCATCAAGAGAGCTAAGAACTTCTCTCCTTCTCCTTCTTTCGACAATATTCTTCCTTTTGTTTTACTATTTCATAACACGTTATCAACACGAGTCTCTAGCTAAAAGAATGGGAGATAGAGCCAATTAAATAAATAAATGTTCTCTTTAATTCATGTTATTACCGGGTTGGATTGCTATCGTGCATGTTTTCTTCATAGTCATTCCAACACCGGCATATGTTTTTTTATTTAAGTGAGAGATGGATTATGAATTTGTAGAGCTATGTCATACTTATGTTTTAGATTTAATTCCACTAGATCTCGAAAATAAATTTGATTGATCTTATAAGTCATGAATTGCAAAGCTTAATGTCTATACACACAAAACTTATAGATGATTGTGCTCAAGTGTTTAAATATGGAAATTTTACTTCACTTACTTGAACATGATTTTTTTGGTATAATAATAATAAATATATTCTCGATCATTTTAACATGATCTAGTGGGAGCTTTCTTAAAAGGATGCAGGTTTTTTTTTTAAAATTTAATATTAGCAAGTTATGTAAATCTTCTATAATCGTAAATGTATTATTTTTGTTATTAAGTAAGTGCCAATGGGTACAACAAAAATTGGGCAGTTAGAGGTACATTTTAATAGTTTATTATGTCAAAATATTACCAATTTTATAATTCAATGGTTAAATGCTCCAATGAAAGGTCCTTGAAGGACAGGATCTATGAGACGCCCGGGGCCGTGATAGACCAAACAATTTAAATATAGAACTCCTCAAGAAGGAGAGGAGCAAATGATTAAGATGATCATAATGATGTGGCAAGTGCTTTAAGAAAGCACCACGACAAACACTTCATAAAAACTCTTGGCAAAGGTTCACAAAAATTCGAAAATGATGAAAAATAAAAGAGGATCTCACAAGTTATGTTGTAATTTAGAACTGATATCAAATGATCGTCGACGATACCGATATAATGTAACACTCAATATATATTGCGAGGATCTTGAATTCAAATCACAAAAGTATGAACATATAAATGATTGGCCAAATAAAATATACTCCAAGTATAATGCCGCTGGTATAAATGGATTCTTGTAGCATAAAATTCGGCAAATCCCGACATTATTATATGGAGAGGTCCTCCCGTGGTGGATGCAATTATTTTAAGGTTACTCATAAGTCTCGAAAAATATATGAAAACCTGACATGTGTATAATTAAATTATTTTCATGTCTAGATGATCGTACGTATATGAAAATCTTTGAAGGATTTAAAAGAACGGTGGAAATCCTTGGTCCCGAAGTACCATATTCAGTGCAATTGGTGCGCTAATGTATCTTGCTAACACTATAAGACCCGATATAGCCTTTCTAAGCTAATTTGTTAGCAAGATATAGTTCTCTCTCCTACTAGGAGATATATGAATGGGATCAAACACATAATGCGATATCAAAAGGGACTACCGATATGAGCTTATATTATTCTAACAATTAAGTAGCCCCGATTTTATCAAGTTATGCCACGTCGGATATTTATATGACCCATAAAAAGCTCGATCTCAAACCGGCTACGTGTTCACATGTGGGAGGTACCTGCATATCTTGAGATCTACAGCAAACTGTAGCCACTTTATCAAACCATGTCAAGATAATAACCTCATTCATGAGGCAAGTTGAGAATGTGTGGTCGAGGTCCATGATACATCTCATTAAGAAAATGGATGAAATGTGACAAAGATCACAATTTTATACAAGATAATGAAAGATGCATAGCAAAACTAAAGGGAGGACTTAGTAAAAGGAGATAGAACGTAAGACATCGCGCCAAAATTTTCTACACACATGAGCTCTAAACGAATGGTGATATCAACGCAATTATCTGCTCATAATGTTATTGATTTATTCACCAAGCTCTACCAACTCGCAACTTTCAAGAAGATGTATGCACAAGATTGAGATGCAAAGATTCAAGTATGTTCTAATTAGGGGGACTTAATACGCGTTGTACTCTTTTTTCCTTACTTATATCTGTCCCACCGGGTTTTCCTTGTAAGGTTTTAATGAGGCGTGCCTAAAATGCGTATTATTAGATATAAGTACTTTTTCCTTCATAATTTGTATTTTTTTCCACGAGTTTCTCTAGTAAGGTTTTAACGACATTATTATCTATCAAATAGACATTCAAGGGGGAGTGTTATAAACATATTTGTATTATAGTGAATGTCTATAAAGGTATTTGTATTGTAGTGATACATATGTTTATATTATAAGGAAGTCTATCTTTGGAGAAAAGTTAGGAAATTCTTGGTCCTGAGTACCATATCTTAGTGCAATTGGTGCATTGACATTCCTGCCAACACTACAAGACTCGATATAGCCTTTTCGGTTAATTTGTTAGCAAGATATAGTTCGCTCCTACTAGGAGATATTGAAATGGGATCAAACACATAATGCGATATCATGGACTCGCCGATAAACTTATATTATTCTAACAATCAGAAATCTGATCTTATTGGTTATGCTAATGTCGGATATTTATCTCGACTCCACACAAAGCTCGACCTCAAACCGGCTACGTGTTCACATGTGGAGGTAATCACATATCTTGAGATCTACAAAGTACCGTAGTCACTTCATCAAATTATGCTGAGATAATAAGCTATTCATGATATAAGCCGAGGAATGTGTGTGGTTGAGGTCCATGATACATCTCATTACAAAAATGTGATTTAAAATGTAAAAAAGTACCCACAATTTTATATGAAGATAATGCAAAGATGCATAGCAAAACTAAGGGAGGATTCATAAAATGAGATAGAACGAAGCACACGCGCCAAAGCTTTTCTACACACATGAGCTCTAAAGTTAATGGTGATATCAACGTGCAATGATTCTGCTCATGGCGGGCAGGTCGATTTATTCACCAAGCTCTACCAACCGTAACTTTCTAAGAAGATGGTGCACAAGATCGAGATGCAAAGATTCAAGAATGTCCTAATCAGGGGGAGTTAATGCCATTTCGTACTCTTTTCCTTATGAGGTTTTGTCCTACCGGGTTTTCCTTGTAAGATTTTTAATGAGGCAACAACAAGTATTATTAGATATGTGTACACTTTTTCCTTCACTAGATTTTTGCACCTGAATTTTCTAAGTAGCGCTTTAACGGTATTACTATCTATCAAATAGACATTCGTGGGGAGTGTTATAAACATATTTGTATTATATGGTCGTCTATAAAGGTATTTGTATTGTAGTGGATACATATGTTTATATTATAGTTTTTGGAGAAAAGTTAGGAGGAATTATCTCTATAAATAGAGGTCTCCTTCATCAGATTTCATCCCATCAAGAGAAATAAGAATTTCCTCCTTCTTCTTTTTCTACAAAATTATTATTCCTTCTTTATTATTTCATAACAAATTTTATTTTTTTAGTCATTTTAAAAAAATATATTTGTAATAGTTTAACTTTAAAGTTTTTATTTTACATTTAACGAGATGATGTACAACCATAAAAATTTCTCTGAGTTATTTTAACTACAAGTTTTAAAATAATTTCTTTTTCTCTTAAATTTTGTGTCGAGTGAAACACCACATAAATTGAGATGCAAGAGGAACAAAATTGTACTATCTCTTTTTCATTTTCATTGCTAGGATAAGATTTGCACACCCATTAAGAAAAAATTAATAGAGATAGTAATTTGACTAATAAAACCCTATTAGTTTTTCTAAATAGCTACAATAATAACTCTTTTTCACATTTTAGAATGACTTTAAATACTAAGTGTAGAATTTAAAAACATATCAATTATCTTCGAATTTTGAAACTGCAATGATTTAAACAATTATTTTGAAAAGAGGGTTTAAGAATTAAATTAAATTATGAGTATTTCCTTTCCATTCCAAGCTTATGTATTCTTCCTTTTTATTTAACCTATAAAAATAACACATTTCTATATTTAGTAACAATCTCTAACCTAAAATTTTATTTTTCCCGTAATAAGATTCTTTTATAGCCACAAAAATTTATAGCTTATTTCGGTAACACAAGTTTAAAATTTTTCTTTCATTTTTTAACACCATATCAAATTGGAGTACCATCACATAAATTGAGATGAGAAAATAATATTTAACTTCAAAATACAATGTATGGTTACAATCTCTAGAGTTTCTACATGTAAGAAAGAATTTTGATTCATAATCCTTATTCCTAGAACACCTATATTCAATTTGTAATTCTAAAGTATATTGATCTTCAGATCAAAGCTCTCTCTTGCTTCACTAAAAAAGTTTATCGGGCTCTGGGCTTGAAGCCCATGGATGTTCAATCCACTCAAATAGATTTTTACCTAATTAGACTTTTACTTAGAGTCCATTTAAGGCGATTAAAGGGAGAAATTCACAAATAATTACTTTTACCACATTGCTCATTGAAAATGAACTAAAGTAATATATATCATCAATAAATAATAATTTTATATCACTGATCATCTTTTCAGTTATAGCATGTAATATATTTTATTTTGAACCTATTTTTTTCTTTTAAACGAATCCAATCTATTCTCTGTGTAGGATTTACACGATGATTGAAACAAATACACATTTGATTGTGATCAATTTTCATGGCAACACATTTACATAGACCAATCAATAATTCAAATCACATACTCCATAATTTATTTTCCTGAAATCTGAACTTATATAATTGAAATTTCATGATAATTTCGGAAATTTGAACTATTATATATTATTAAGAGGTATCATGAGTAAATATTTTTTTTTAATATTATCTCACTCATGATACCTATTTCACTTAAAAATTTATATATATTTTACCAGCAAAGTATCGTGACCAAAATATTCCTTTAACACTATTCTACCTATAATACTTTATTTCACGCTTAATATTTAACAAAATAATTTGTTATATAACATTTTACTCATGATACCTCCAAAATCATTATTTCACTTCCACATTATAGACTCAACAAACAAACACGATTATAAGTTAAAACTTGAAATTGATTTTTGATTGCCAAAAATTGAACTCCATAAAAATATTTAGAGTATCACTTGCAAAATGAAATTTAGGAACTGTTGCTTAAGTTTTGGGAAATACTACATTAGTTTTATCGTCTCACGTATGCTCATATTAATGTTAATAAGATTTTAAAAATAAGATGAATAATATTTAAAAGATGTGTTTGTGTAACAATATAAGAATTTAGAAAGAAAATTTTAAATTTTAAATTGATAAATAGCCATACTTAAGAGTTTAATCCAGAGAAGCTGGTCTCCTTCGGCTTGTTCTAATACTTACTTCATTGAACAAAATCGATAGAATCAACATTTAATTGAAAAATTATAAATAGTTGTTATTTTTGCACGGTACACTTAAACGCACGCATTATACGTATATTTCGCGTTATATTATAACAAAATATGTACATGATACTCTATTAACGTATTTAGCATTTAATATAAATACTATCATTATAAAAGACGCGTTGAACACAAAGTTGTATAATATATTAGAATTTAGGATATATAGTATAACTTATTCGCTTAAACAATTAGCACTTATGAAATCGTATTGTAATTTATTACTAACTTGTTTTGCACTAATAAATTGATATCATATCACAAACACATTATTTATTTGTAACGTTACAATTGTTATGCCACAAAACTAAAAAAAAGACTCATAAAAATATGTAAAACAACCACTAATGCTTGCAATTATGGTAGGTTGTTTATATCAAACTCTTTAGGGTGCGAATTTCTTTCCTGTGACTCCTATTAACGCAAAATATTTTCAGACACCTGCATTCTTTTTCTCTTTTAATTGTATTTTCAAAATCCTAAACATAAGATTGCTTTTGCACTATAAGTATAATTTTATTTTGCAATCTATTTTTTTTGAAGTTTCAAGTTCAAAATTATTCAAGAGAAAATTAATCATGTTTTTTTAATTTTTAAATATTAAAATTTTATATATTTCAAATAAGTATGATTTAACATATAAAAATTTAATTAATTCTAAAATTCTACATATTAGAAAAATAATTAAATGACTATTTTTTTTTAATTGTGAACTCTATTTTAAAAGGATAAAAAAAGTGAACGATACTTTGCTACGAGGTTTCGTACTTCAAATGTTTAGTAATAACTTAATATTAAACATTTTATTTTACCCTTTATGATAGATTTCCAAAGATAAAAAGAAACTCTTTTTTCTCTTTATGTGTTTGTTCAATCAAATACTTCACATAAATTGAAATGGAAGAAATAATGTTAGATTTAACTAAAGAGGGTGAATAACAAGAACTTAATTGAAACAACTTAAAATTATACGTGTCTCTATATTTTATTTGCTTTTCATTATAAAACCTTAAAAAAAGAGAGAAGAAATTCAACGTATTCCAAAATGAAGTTACACTCTTCAATTTATTTTCTTGTACTCGTGAGTTAAAAATTAGCATGAAAATTAGTTAGTTTAATGAAAAATGATAGCATTTGACAAACACAATAAACACGAGTTATAAAAACAAATACCGACAAACATTATTTATAAATCACATTAATAAATACAATTTTTACAAATTGTATTCAACAAATGCAGACAACAACAAATATTTATTTGCTTAATTCATTGTTGACATCAAATCAATAATAATATGTTATATATGTATATTACACATACTGTTTAGTTATCACCTAACTATAGTTAAAGAATGCATATTTTCACCCTACTTATTACTTAATCATGATAGAATATATTATATTGAATAAATACTGAAAGAAAAAAGTTTTACTCAACATTTAAAAGAGTAGTAATAGCGTTTTCAGCTCTATAATAGAAAAAAATAGCTATTATTAATGACGTTAATTTTATGAAAAATCTTAAAATTTCACATGTAAAATTTAATGTCTATTATTTATATTAATTAAAATTTAATTTAATTTAAAATTGTATATCGCAGAGTCCATTTCTAAAACCGACCCGAAGGTCCCAATCATCCTTCAACAAGTAAAGTCTTTATGTCTGATAAACATAATATAAACCTAAATTAAAGACGAAGCAAAGTGCATTTTGCTGTAAGTCATTAAATTTGAGATTTCAAAAAAGTTTATAAAGATGATAATATAATAAGAAACGTATATATATCATATATTAATATTCGTAATTATTAAGTTTAACTTCTTAAATAAATTAATATTTGTTTGACTTTTTGTGGTAGGCATATCTCTAATTGATTGACTGCAACTATGCAAAGTAATGCTTGCATGTCTTAAAAAGTTCCTTCAGCTTTTGGCATGCAACCCCTTTTCTTTTTTTGGGGGAGGGAGGTTTGAAAATTCGCTTTTATGATTTGGCTTAAATATTTTATCTTTATCTTTATTATAGTTGGGATTAATTATGCCTTTGTCGTTATAAAAATGAACATATTTGTCCTCATTTACTAACTTCATTTCATATGAACACATATAATTCAAGGCATCAAATAACACCATTCTTCAAAAATTATAATATGTATAGAGAAATTATGCTAATATATATATCGATCAATTTTTTTATACATTTTATTAAATTTTGAATACTCTTAACGGATTCGGCATTGAGTCTCAGCTAATGGGATCATTACAAAATAATAAAAAGGAAAGTCCAAACTTGCCCTTTTCTACTTTTGGCATATGAGTTGGTTTAAATTGCTTATATCGATATGGATTTATTTGATATGAAATATATACTTAATTAATAGTTAATTTTTTTAATTTTTTTAATTTTTTTAATTTTTTTAATTTTTTTAATTTTTTTAATTTTTTTAATTTTTTTAATTTTTTTAATTTTTTTAATTTTTTTAATTTTTTTAATTTTTTTATTTTTTCATTTTAAATTATCCGTTGTGATTCGTTTAATGTAATCTTTAAGAAATATTCATTAACTAGGACAACAATTGAACAGGTATAGTGCAACTGTGACAAAACATGGGGAAAAACATGATCAGACACATCATACCTACAAACAATGGGAGAAAGCCCTGGAGTGAGCTTTTAAGTCATGTCTAATGTTCCAAAATGATGCAAGACCAAAAACAGTATTCACCAAGTTGTGGGAGAAAGTCATGAACAGGATACAAGAAAATATATACACATGAATGGATCACTAACCACGTATCGCATATTTCATTTGACACTCAAATTGCTCACGTTTCTGATTGAACTTCTCAATTTTTAATAAAGTGCTCTAATTAAATACTTCGATTCAAATTTTGAAGAAAAACTTTTGTGCTTCAGCCATTCATCTATTAGATAGTTAAAATAACCATATCAAATATGTCATCTTCTTTGATTATGTATATCAACCTCTACTAAAAAATACATGAGATTTTACTATTTATCGAGATGAATGTAGTTAATTAAAAGATTACTTAATAGATAGAGGAAAATAATTTCTTTTCCCATAATGAAGTAGTCCATGTCATTTGGATTGAGAGAAATTTGAAACCCATGGAACGTAGAAGCAAGGAAAATTTTAAATTTTAAATTGATAAATGATCATATTTAAGAGTTTGATTCAATTTAATTATTTTTCTTCGCTTTGTTCTAATATTGCCCATTGAACAAAATCATTGTAGAATAAGCTTGATTGAAAAATAAAAACTGTTCATATTTTACCTAAATACTTAAATGCATGCATTATATGTATATTTTAAGTTATATTATTACAAAATTTGAATTGATATACACTATTAACGAATATAGTATTCAATATAAATATTATCATTATGAAAACACATTGAATACCAAGTTGTATAGTATATTAGAACATATTAGAGCAACTTATTTCTTTAATAAGCACTTACGAAATCGTATTGCACTTATATTGACTTATTTTGCACCGGAAAAATTAATATAAATCACAAATATATTATTTATTTGTTATTAATCGTTAAGTAATTGTTATGCAAAACCAAGAAAGACTCATCAAAATCATTTAAAACAACCATTAATGCTTGTAATTAGGTAGGTTTTCGGCACAACTCTTTGGGATGCGACTTTTCACTTTGACCCTATTACCATTTAATGTTTTGTGCACTAGGATATTGTTTTTTTAATTGTATTTTTAAAGTCTTAAATATAACACATTTTTTGCACGATAAGTACAATTTTATTCAACGTATACAATTACTTATTAAAAGGTAAAATCGTAATCGCTTCTAAATTTGTAAAATATTAAAAATTTTCTATATATTTCAAATAAGAAATGATTTAATGTATAAAATTTAATTAGTTTTAAAATTTAAATATTAAAAAATTTATGATTTTTTAATTAACAAATAATTATTTTGAACTCTATTTTAAAAGGTTAAAAAATATAAAAAAACTAAAAAAAATAAAAAAATTCATAATTTAAATATTTAGTAATAATTTAATTTAAAATCTTCATTTCACCATTTATGATATATTTCAACCAAATTTTTTTTCTCTTAATCTATGTGTTTAATAATCAAACACCTTCATATAAATTGGAAACTAAGAAATGATGTAGATTTAACTAAAGAGAGTGAATAACAAGAACGATCGATTAATTGAAACAACTTTAAATATATTATGTTTCTATATTTTCTTTCTTTCTTCAATTATACAACTCCTTTAAAAGAAAAAAGAAGACGAAGAAGGAATCCAATGTATTAATCCAAATGAATTTACGATCTTTAATTGATTTTCTCGTACTGTGAATTAAAAATTGTGATGAATAATTAGTTAGTTTAATAAAGAATGATACTATTTCTCAAAATGATTTATAAACGTGATTTGACAAACACGATTAATCATTTATAAATTGGATTTTGAAAATACGATTTATAAATTGTATTCCGCAATGCATTTATAAATCGCTTTATTGGAAATGATTTGAGTAATTACAAACACGATTTATAAATTGCATTCAAAAAATACTTTATAAAACCGCTTGAAAACACATTATTTATAAAACGCATTCAACAAACATAATTTATAAATCATATTCAATAAATACAATTTATTTCAAACAAATGCAATTATAAATATTTAATCACATATTTATGTATTAACATCAAATCAATAATAATGTCATATATGTATATTACACATTGGCACATATTGTTTAATTATCACCTATACTATATATAGTTAAAGAATGCATAATTTCACCCTACTTATTACTTGATCTTAAAATATATTATATCGTATTATTTATAAGTGAATATCTCTAAATAAAGTTGGGACATTATTTTTCAAAATTTAATTAATATTTAATTAATAAACAAACAAATAATTAAATATTAATATTTTATCATATCATATTTATATATTTATCATATTATTATAGCAATGGGAAGCCCCTAAGTTGAAAGTTAGATTGCCATTTTGCCCTTCCACTAAATTAAAATTTAATTAATATATAATTAAATATTAATATTTTATCATATCATATCATATCATATCATATTTATATATTTATCATATCATATTATTATATAAGTGGGAAGTCCCTGTTGAAAGTTAGATTATCATTTTGCCCTCTCCAAAGAAATTGAAATTTAATTAATACATAATTAAATATTGATATTTTATCATATCATATCATATTTATATATTTATTAATAGCCAAAAAGTGAAAAGTTAATAAGTAAATAATAATATATAAATAATAATACTAATAATTATTATATATTATACTAATTAAAAGTGGAAAGCCCTTATCTATCTATCTATCTATCTATCTATCTATCTCTCTCTCTCTCTCTCTCTCTATATATATATATATATATATATATATATATATATATATATATATATATGCTATTATAATTTTATATTTTTTTAATTATTATTTCACATACTATCTTTTCACCACTACCTTTTCACCTTTCAATTATTTCACCCTAAGTTTCTACCGGGGCTACAACAATATTTATATATGATCTTCTAACGAAGATCTGTATCATTAAGTAGACTCAATATGAAAATATATTATTTTTTTTATTTTTTTTATTTTTTTTATTTTTTTTATTTTTTTTATTTTTTTTATTTTTTTTATTTTTTTTATTTTTTTTATTTTTTTTATTTTTTTTATTTTTTTTAGTTATTTATTAATTTAAATAGTTTTATATTAAATGTCCATAAACTTGATAGAAGCAAATTTCAAACCCGCAGATTAAACTTACTCTTGCCTCGCGCTTATATTTACGTCCATCACAGAATCTCGTATTTTATGTAATTGCACTTTTCTGTGCATAAGTGTTGAATTTTTTTTTGTTTTCATTTTGTTTAGATGATCTTGTAACGCTATATACTTAATCTTCATCAAAACATGATTAGCAAACTAAGGTAACCAAAACGCTAGTTCAATCATTTTGAATTTACACGTATCGCAACTCTATATTTAATTATTTAATATGGATATACAAATACGAAACACGTGTCCAGAAATTAGTTAATATAAATACCGAAAGCAAAACGTTTTTATCAATATTTAAAATAGTAGTAATAGCGTGACGTATGAGCTAGCCACTTTCTTTAGTTCCGTAGTTAAAAAATAGCTATTATTAACGACTTTTAATTTTAGATTTTACAAAATATGAAATGTGGTGACAATATCTTAAAATTTCACGTATAAAATTTAAAACTTCATGATAATAATTATTTTTTTAATTATAAACTTAAAAATATAATTATTATTTGTGAATTTTATCCTTTAAAAGAAGTACTAATAAAAGTTATGGTAAAATCTAACATCTTTTAAAGTTATTTTTGATTAATTAGAGTATGACTTTTAAAGTTCGTTTTCATGCTTTATGGGATTAACAGTCAATTTTTTTAAAATTGATTTCTTTTATTTTGGACTTTGCTACAGATGAATTTTAAAGTACAATCATGAGGTATCTTAAGATTTTTTTTAATTTAATTATTTATTCGATATTCGATATTTATATTAAAATTTAATTAAATTTAAAATTGTATGTTACGAATTTAAAACGATACTTAGATCTCAATTGTCTCAACAAGTAAAGTCTTTGCGTTCGATAACATAAACATAAAACCTAAATTATAGATGAAGCAAAGTGCATTTTGTTGCAAGTCATTAAATTTGAGATTTCAAAATTTTTACAGCAAAATTGATAATATAATAAGAAACGTATGTATATCATATATTAATATTCGTAATTATTAAGTTTAACCTCTTAAATAAATTAATATTTGTTTGACTTTTGTGGTAGGCATATTCAATCGATTGATTAGTAAACCATGCAAAGGCAATGCTTTGCATGTCTTAAAATGTCTTTTTGGCATGCAACTCTTTCTTTTTTTTTTTGATTATTTATTTATTTTTTATTTTTGAAAAATTTTAATAATTTAATTATATTATTCGTTTTGAAATTTTTGAAAATTTCCTCAATGTTGTTGGGTTTTTTTTTTTGTTTAAATTTAAAATAAAAATGCAAATATTTGCTCTTATTTACAAACTTAGCTTAGTGACGTAGTCATATATAATTCAGGGCGGGTAGTTGAATATTTTTATCAAAAAATTATATTATACGTATAGAAAATTATTCATTAATTAGGATGAATTTTTAATTATTTTATTTTTACTTATATCTTAACATATCACTTCTTTTTATTGAATATTCACTCTGCTATGTGTATCATCTTCTCATATTTAATTACAATATTTATAATCTTCGAAAATAATGACCGTTAAAAATAAAATTAAAAAAAAGATTACCGTGAAAATAGAAAGAATAAATTGATCGTCTGTTTCCCATTTGTCACACTTTCTTGCAAATATAGGTCTTTTTCAGAATAGTCCTTAGTAAATTGACAAAAATTTCTTTATATATATATATCTAATTAGTTGTAATAAGTAGGCCGGCTTCCATTATTAATTTTGACAAATACAATGACTAAAAAGGACATGTTACTAAGAGATTAATAGTCGTATTTATTACGAGATAAATTCAGAATTTTTAATGGAATTTGAAAAGTAAAAATATAATATTTTAAATTTAAATGTCTACTATTTAAGGTGAAAATTTTACTTGCTATAGATGGCGGTAGATGTTTCTTTGAGTTATTAAATTAGCTAGCAAGCAATTGCATGGAGATTGACTATATATATACATACTTTTTAAATAAATAAATAAATAAAAGTCACATATTTAATTAAATATTATATAATTATTTTATTAATGAAAAATAATTTTAAGCCTTTTATGAAAAGGTTAAATTTTATCTGATAAGCAGAAGGATGATTATTTTTTTAATATTTTAATATATTAAAGATATTTTTAACTCAATAGATAGGTAGGACGGACAAACGGCAAATCAATTTCAATAGATAACATTTAGGATATTTTTGAGTTATTTTTAATATATTAAATAATTTTTATGCTTTTTCATATAAATAAAAATGCAAATGCAGAACAGTTTGATAGAGATAAATTTAACTTCTTAGAAAATAAAATAAAGATAAAGAAGAAGAAATTGAGAAAAGATTATAATATGAGAAATCTAATGTCACCAATAAAGTAAAAATTCAAGTAAACCACTTAGGTTGCTCACTGATCGTAAAATTATCTTTTGTCATAAAATATTAGGGCAAGAATGTACTTTAACACATTTTCCCTTAAAAAGGAAATGGGAGGAGCGTTAAGTTGGCGGTTTCTTCTCGGAGTCGTATGTACTACCAATTGACATTTCAAAACGTTGGTCTCTTCCTTCCTTTTTGTTGCTTTTCCTCAATTTTCTCTTCTTCTTCTTCTTCATTCAGCCGATCCAGATCTCAATCTTCAAGAGAGAGTGAAGAAGAGGAAAAAGAAAAAGAAGATTGAATAATAATGGCGGCCGTATGCCATTAGCAAAGTACAAGTTGGTGTTTTGGGAGATCAATCTGTCGGAAAAACCAGCATTATTACTCGCTTCATGTATGATAAATTCGACACCACCTACCAGGTTAATGAATTCCACCCTATTCATAATGCTTTTATTCTCTCTCCACTTACTTGATCCTGATTCGACATTAGAAATGTATGTTTATGTTTGATTTTATATTTCTTACGTTTGGATTTTATCAAATCCTCGTCAAAATTTCCTCCTATGATTTTTTTGGTATTTCAGAATTTCATTGTGTGTGTTTTCCTCCTATGATTTTAAATATTGGATCACATAGTCAATCAATTAAGTCTCTATCACAGATTCCTTTTCCTATGGTTTCTTTTTACTTGCTATTTTTTAAATCATAATTTGAAATTCTCAATTTTTCTCCGGAATCATGGTCAAGGCTGTATCTTTTCTTTGTGTTTTGGTATGATTTTGACATTCTACCAATCAAACTAGATTTAATTATAAATTAGTTGGGGTTGACTGTATGGATCTTTGGATCAATCACAACTTAGTACGTTGGAGCCAACTATGAATTCTTTATCAGTATTGGCGGAGTCAGGATTTGTAGTTCTGACTTGCTACCGAACCATAGCTCGGTTTAGTTACTGAGTTTGTGATCAAGTATTTATACCTATTTAATGGATTTCCTGATACAAATAGAGGATCTAAGAAAAGCTACTGGGTTCATCTGAAATTCCGAACCCATATAATATTGTAGCTCAAGTTCTTGTCCTCTATAAGAAATACACTATATTAATTCCGTGGCTATCAACCTAACACAACCCTCCTTTTTTTTTTTTCTGTAAGCTTAGAGTAGCTATAGGTCTATAGCAAAGTTCATGGTGGAGTTGATTCTATATTTCAGAAGTTCTAACATGAGAACTTTTGGTATTTTTTGCTAAATATTTATAAAGGGGTAGTCCAATGCACAAAGTATCTCAGGTTAGCAGATTCTGTGAAAGGTGACAACCCGCCCCTAATGCAAGCATCAGTGGTTGCTCCAAGGGTTCCCTTATTTACAATCATTTATTTGGGTCAGTTATATAATATTCGCCTGTGATGAGTTTAAATGTAGTAACATGGTCGATGAAAATTCATATAGCAAATTCTAACTTGCTTGGACTGTGACATATAGTAGTTGTTATTATTGTATTTATGTGAATCAGCGGTTCCTTTTGGTCTTGACGTGGTAATGTTTCTACAATTTCTCATTTTTGGTCAAAATTTGAGTATTTCCGCTGCTCTTTTAGGATTCAATTGTTGAATCTTGATTCTTGTCGCTGTTGACTTCCAGTTCTCTGTTAAATAAAAAGTTCGCGCTGCAATTAGTAGTGTGGAAGTTACCAACAAAAATAGTGGTGTGGGAATTTGAAATTCTGATCAATTGAATAATTAGTATCAACCTCTTGCTTACTGTTTTTCTAAATGTGCAGGCTACCATTGGTATTGACTTTTTGTCGAAGACAATGTACCTTGAAGATCGAACAGTTCGCTTGCAGCTTTGGTAGGCTATCTCTCTCTATTTCCAGATTAGATATGCGGGATATCATATTCTGCTATTATCTTTTCTCTTGGCTCAAATTGCACCTCCATTCATTTTCAGATATGTTTTCTAAGGATAAACTTGAAATGCGAAAGGGAGTGCCAGGAACTTTTTGGTTAGAAGAACCTTATTGCGACATTTACACAGTAAACAAGTCCGCAAAAATCTATTTGTGATCCTTCACCCTTGGTTACTCTTTGTTGGGGTTTAGGGGGGAGCAAACAACAACAACAACATACCCAGTGTTAAGAAGCTGTATTATCTAGGATACTATATCCTTCTAGTCTAAGAACCAAAAGATCTATTGATTACGGTAGAGATGGAATGTGTTAGAACATCGTGCCTAGACAAACTAATGTACTCCACGAAGGCAAAATCTACACCAGTTCTCACAAAATCTTACATGGAGGCAATTGGAGAAAGAGAGGAACATAATCTGTATCTTTTGAACCAAAACACATACTGATGTCAGTTGAGAGATGAAATGTTATCATGGGCACTATGCCTATTCAAACTTCTTCTGCAATTTCCAGAGCTAGAACAGGGATTAGTTTTACCTATTATCGGCAAGACATTATACAGGCAAGTACAGAAAGTAATCTGTTTCTCAAATAGCATGAACTGCTAGGAAATTGTTTACATTCTACTGTGATTTTGTAGTTGCTGTTGCACCTGATTTGTAATCGCTTTACTGACTGAACTAATTTGTTGATTAACCAGTCATGTTATTCTTTTTGCATTAATGTACTATATTCATGTATACAGGGATACCGCTGGTCGAAGAGAGATTTAGGAGTCTTATTCCGAGCTACATTAGAGATTCTTCTGTCGCTGTAATTGTGTTTGATGTTGCCAGTGAGTAATAGATTGAATATTTCTTTATAGAATGTCTCTACATATATATGTGCCCTTTGTTTCCTATTCAACAACTTTAGGATTGGTGAGCATACTGAGAATAGAAGTTTCTAAGGAAGTCAATATTAAGCAGAATGCTTTGTAATATTTGCCTTTCATTATAACTTTTATTATGTGCCATAAACAGACATATTTTTCTGATAAACCATTGCATTCGCAGACCGTCAATCATTTCTAAACACTTCAAAGTGGATTGAGGAAGTACGATTTCCGAACGGGAACTGATGTCATAACTGCTTCTTGTTGGGAACAAAACCATCTTGTTGGAAAAAAAGGTGGAGTTTACAGATGGTTGCTTCTTTAGTTGATTCTTTCTCTTTTGTCAATTTCTTTGCCCACTTATTCAGAGATGTACCTTTTCGTGGTTTACCTTTTTCCTATTTTGTTTAACATTGTCATGATTCACATTATGGACTTCTTCGTTTCTGGTTAGGCCTAGTAAACCTTCAGCTCTAGTTTCTATCGGATTCATAGTCATGCCTAGAGTTCTGTTCGCAGCATCGATATCGGTATGCCATTCTGTAACATGCTCCCGCTCTGGAATATTATGTTTGAAGAGGTCAAGGAGCTCAAATTTGTTCATTCTTGTAGAGAGCTTGTAGCTGGAGATAGTTTGAGCCTAGACTTTATTTTTGGGCATTGTCTCTTGCTAATTCACTTCTTTCTTCCTAGTTTCCTTTCAGAAAATAAAACCTACTTCTTCAGCATGATTTGGCTAAAATTGATTGAACTCTGCTATAATATGATGTCAATCTTTTCCGCTACTTTGATTTGGACAAACATTGTCAAACAGGCAAGTGTCCATCGAAGAAGGAGAAACCAAGGCTCGTGAATTTAACGTAATGTTTATAGAAACCAGTGCTAAAGCTGGATTCAATATCAAGGTACAGTCATCTTAAGTCCCTAGATATAATAGCTGTTTGCCATGCTGTCATCTTTAGCTGCAATCTCCCCTCTTCATGCTTTTCATAGTGGTTTAACTGAATAATACTCAAATAGGATGACCCTAAAATGTAAAATTATAAAATTTACAGCCTCTGTTTCGAAAGATTGCTGCTGCTTTACTGAATGGAAGCCCTTTCTTCCACAAAGCAAGAAGATATGGTGGATGTGAATTTGAAGCCTACGACAAGTTCATCTAACGCAGAGCAGCAAGGTGGAGGTTGCGCATGCTAGATTTTGTAATGCAATAAGAGAGATAAGAAGTTGGACATATACAAAGATGCAGTTGTATCAAATTATATCATTATATATAGATGTTCAATTAGCTCATTTTCTTAGATCATTATGATACTTGGAACAATTTTGGTTTTTATTCATGTTGTACAACAAGTTCTTTCAATTCTGATGGTGAGGTAGCTGACAATTCTGTGCTCTTGAAAATCATTAAAGATCCAGTTGTTACTGTTAAAACTTGTGGATTATATATTATGATGTGATTCTACTAGAATCTTTTTCTTTTTCTCCACTCTGAGCAAAATATGTAGTATTTGTGAAGTTAAGACTTTCATTTCAGTTTGTTGTGATACCAATTGTGTCAACATAAGCTCAAGTTCCTTGGTAAAAACTGAAATAGCGGGTGCGCGTGCACATAAGGCATATTTGGTATTTAAACTTAATGAGTTTAATCTTTACGATTTTTAGCATTGAATTCATTGTATTGTTAAATTATGAGTTTAGATCAAATGTTTGCGGGAATATACATATATATACTAAATGTCTGTACTATGGGTTCAGATGAACCCATAGGAAAAGGCTTACATCCATCTCGTGGACACACATATATACACACCATGAAACTCAAAAAATATTATCAAGAGTTATTATCTGATGAATCAAGCTTGAATATAGTGGAAATCAGAGTGTCAATTTGCCAAAATACTAAAAACATGTAAAATACATAGTTGAGTTCTCAAAGACTTAAACAAACATTGAACAAAAGAACTTTATCCTACTTGATAAGAACTATGATGACATATTCTTTGTTCTTTCCTCAACTTCCTCATAGCCTCATAGGAGAGGTGAGAAAATGAGAGAAGGCAATCTACTCTTGCTCTTGAAATGGAGATCACATAAGGAATATGGTATTTAAAGAGAATTATCTTAGCTTATTCTCTTGCAAATCTTCAGCAAGTTGAGGTAAGGAACTTTTTAAAAGTACTCTCGATAATGCAAATATCTTCTCCCCCATTTGGGAAGTTAATTTTATTTCTTTTGATTTTTTCCTTATTCGAAGACTACATTAGACATGATTAAATTTGAATTCATGCCGAAAAGTCACACATTTGAAGTTAAACGCTCTTTAACAAAGACGACTCTATACCCAGCATCATACCCACACTTTCAATACGAATGAAAGATTACGCCACCAACAACTTTTATTGAATGTGTTAATGTTAGTGATCAGGTAAGATATTGAGAATTTCCAGATAAATGTTAACCAAATATCATACAAAACGCCTTGTCCTTATTAAATACCTCTATTTTAATTTGTGATCTAATTCGACTTGATACACTAAGAAATAAAGTACAGATTTTTAAAATTTATAATTTTAATTTTAAATATGTTATAATATTATGTGATTATAAATTTTTTTCATTAAGCTGTAAAGGAAATTAATTATCAAGTGAGGACCCCTCCTCCAACCCCTCGAAAAAGAATAGTTTCAGTAAACAAATTAAATCCAATGTAAAAATAACTCATCATATAACGGATTGATCAAAATTTTAATATGAATATAAAATATTAAAAAGAAATAACTTTTTTATTAAAATATAAAATAAGAAAATATTCTTATTATGAACTCAATAATACTAGTATTTTTACAAGAAATTTTTTGATCAATCCAATAAGCTTCTTCCGAATCCTGTCGAGATCGCGCAACGGTGAAAGATATCAACAGTTACCTGTCACTGTAACCATCAATTCATGAAAACATTAAAATAATTTTCTTTTCCTTTTGGCATTAATAGTCACAAATTCACAATCAAACACAAATAAATAAATTAAAACCTCTCTAACTGAAGAAAAAGCTCAGTTGAAAACTTACAGTCCTAAGCAAAAGAGGAATTTTTTCTCATCATGACGATGGAATCACGCATTTATTTCTCCATTGTTCTCATTCTCCATTTATTCCATTTTTTCTTCCCTTTTAGCCTTCATTCGTTTCCTCCATAAATTCCTCTTTCCCTAATCATTTACAATTGAGAAGTTGCTGTGGAAATGCATAACATAGAGAGTTGGTTGAAGAATTTGGTGATTCCATCGGATCCGCCGGTTCGATTTCGAGCTTGAGCAGTAGTGATCTGTGCTTGAATTCATTGGATTTAATGGCTGCATGTGGTTGTTTCTAGAAGATTCGGCCTGAGCTCATTCGTGTCGTTGATTGGGAACCAGAGTTTGTGTTCTTCGAGGGTGTGTTATATTCTCTCGGAAAAATCGGCGCAGAGGGATTGGATTCGAGGTTCACGGCACCAGCGGACGGTTTTTGTCTGTGACGGTGTCGATCAATGGCGGAGGGAATGAAGGGTTTCAGGAGGATTCTGGTGAAACCGCGGCGGAGAGTGAAATGCCAGTGGGTCGGCAAGCGAAAAGGAGGAGGAGAGAAGTAAGGTGAGTGGTGGAGGTGCTGCTTTGAATACTACTAAGCATCTATGGGCTGGAGCTGTTGCTGCAGCCGTCTCAAGGTAAAATATGAGCATTCTTTTCGTTTTTGACTACAACTCGCTTATATAACAAACATATTATCTTACCAGTGTTGAAATGAATGATTCGGAATAGAGCAAACGATATAGAAGATTCATATAACCAACTTAACGGGTTTAATTTGTGATTAAGGCTTAATTGTTGTTGTTGCTGCTATGATTTTGTATTGCTGCCAGTCAAGATATTTGAAATGACTTTTTGTATCAATCAACCGTTTCACGGCCAAACTAGTTGAAATCAGCATATGAATCCATATTTTTTGCTCTATTTGGTCCATTTCACATTCAAAATGCTTCATTTCGTAAGGTAAAATTTGATGGCATGGAGAAAAGTAGTGTCTATTCAAAATTCAAATTATATAATTATTTGAGGATCGATTGGTTTGGCATGGACATGCTTGGACTATCTGATGGCGACTTTTCTGTCATTTAACTTGGAAGGATAACTACCTGGTGTATGTATGTATTATTGGCGTGGTTAAATTCAAGGGACTAGATCAGTTGATAATTTTAAAAGGGCAGCCAGTGCTCCAAGCTCCCGCAATAACTGGGAAGGACCGAACTACATTGAGTCTATTATACGCAACCTTAGCTTGCATTTCTATAAGAGGTTATTTCTACGAATTTGAACCCCGAGCTCTAGTTCCTAACCTTACCTTATTTATCTATTTAACAAAAGAAAATAAAAAACAGACAATTGTAGATTCTAATACTATGTAATTGTGGAAATATTGAATTGCTTAGATATGAATACGACCCAGTTTACATTAAACATTATACTGTAATTATTGCTATATGGTATAGCATTAAGCATAGAAACTGCTTAATAAGTTTGTTTTTTAATTAATGAGTATCTAGGAAGTGTGAATACTTGGAAAAAAGAAAATATCGAACCTATGGTTACACTTTTTATTATATGAATATGTTGGAGCCTTTTCTTATTACAAATAAATGATTAAGAAAGGAGATGCTTCCCCAATGTCAGATCAATCAACAATGCCGCCTCAACCCCAAGTTAGTTAGGTTTGGCTATGTGAATCTTCTATAGCCACCCTTCATTTGCACAACTTACTAATTCACTGTAAAGAATAAAACCATATTCGATAAAAAGAATTTTGTCTCTTCTATTCTTCTTTTCTTTAAACTGAATCAACTAGAGTACATCAAATCGTTTCTACACAAACAAAACAAAAACCTACTGCTAAATAACATTGAAATTGCAATGAAATTTTTTCTAAAGAATAGCACCTAGATGGAGCAAATGATGAGTAGTGTACAGCTTATTTGCAATATGCATATTAGGACAATAGCTGCATGAATAAAATTAAGGAAATTTATCATCCTATCTACTTCCTGTAGATTTTTGTTGTAACATCAAAAGGCTAAAAGAGATTAACATTTTTTTCTTGATAACCCTTGTTCGCCAGCTTGTTTCACCACCTTTGACTAATCTCCATCGGATACCTACTACCTCTCACCAAAGAATACGTAATTACTACTACCAGCTTCACCTGGATGCCAAAAGTAGGATAAAAACACCTATAACTCATCAAAAGAGATAAACATCTATAATTTAAGTTACAAATACTCTCCCTTTTGCCAACAAAGTATCTCTGGTTTCTTTCCTTCCATTCAGACCACCCTAAACCTACTGCGAAGTAACAAGAACTCTAGAAGCTCACATGGGGAAGAGTTGAGTGTAAAGGATATCCATTGCTAGGAAGGATTTAACCAAGGAATGCGAAACATAGAGTTAGACTCTTGCTACATGCCGGGTATACATCTGCTTGGTTGTGAATGGATCAATATGATGTACATCTTAGCTGAATAAGCTTGATGCATTAGAAACAAAACATGCTTTATATGCTCAAAATGCTTCTTTTTGGGTTGTGACTTTGAATTTTGCAAATAAATCCATAGTAATACTTTCCTGAAGATTTGTACTTTAGTGGCATTGAATGGGTTAGGTTCTATATGAACTGTGCATATGACCTATAATATGTTGATTATTTGTGTGATCTAATTTTGTTTTTCTGTATTGTTTTTGTTTCAGAACTTTTGTTGCTCCTCTTGAGAGATTGTGCTGGAGTATATAGTTCGTGGTGAGCAAAAGCATCTTTGGAGCTCATCAAGACGATTGCAGCCACTCAAGGCATCAAGGATTTGGAAAGGGAATTTTGTCAATATTCTACGCACAGCACCGTTTAAGGCTAATAACTTTATTCAGATGAAAATGGCTAGGACTATCTTCTTAAAATAACTGGTAAATGAGGAGGCAACTAATCTCGAAGATTTGTTGCTGGTGCTGCTGCAGGAATTACAGCCACTGTGCTCTGCATACTCATGGACACTGTGAGAGATATTTTAGTATAGTCAATTGTTTTGCTTCTTGATTTCTTTTTTAAAAGCATAACGAGTGGAACTCTGTCAAGTTGATATGCATTCGTTTCTGTACTACTAAATCAGGAGGGAAGAAGTAGCTTGGAAGTTGGTTCTAGATGAGAAACTATCTTTTATCCTGTTATATGGTGTGTCTTATGTTGGAACTAGCTCTTAGATTTCCTAGGTTGTGTGCTTTGAAAAATAATGCATGTTGATATGGGCTTTTGAAAATTTACTTTACCTGTTTTAGCCATTTTCAGACTGCTTAGCTTGACAAATTATTTTCTCAAGGGCACCTCTGCTTAGTCAAAAAAATCTCGGCTCTCTTCATGGTCATACTGATTGCTTTGACTCTATGCCGTACTGATCTGAATGAACTCAGAGGAACTAGCAAATTTAGAGAATGTTATTTTGGGGCTTAATTAAACTTAAAAGAAAGCACTAGCATAATTGCTAGACTCTGTCGAATGAAGCAGCTTTGGAAAATGTCATTGAAGATTCAGTTCATCTATAACAAATATAGCTAATTTAATCATTTGAAAATATTATTGTGAGTTGGGTAATAGAATCATATTATTGCGCTAGCTTTAATATATTAGCATGCTGCAGGACATTAAATCATGTGCTATAACCTTTCTTTTGTAAGTCATATAGTATACAAAATACTAGTCTTTGGCCATTCTTTTTTATGGTAAATATGCAAGAAGTACCTCTCATGTTCTACCTGTTTGATGATGATCTGAATTTTTCACGTTTCATTTTTTTTATTTCTTTGGGAAATGTCAATCCAGATTAGGACAGTAATGGTAGCTCCTGGGGGAGAAGCATTGGGAGGCTTAATTGGTACTTTCAGCCACATGATGCGCACTGAAGGATTCTTCTCTCTTTACAAGGGCCTAGTTCCTTCCATCATAAGCATGGCACCTTCAGGGCAAGCTTATGGAGTTTATGATATACTAAATCAGCTTATTTGCATTCACCAGAAGGGAGGAAAAGACTACAAAATATGAAACAAGGTGAAGATCTATGCATTAGATCAATTGGAATTGGTACAGTTAGGAACTTGATATATGGAGCAATTGCTGAGCTTGTTCTGAAGCTGCGACATACCCATTTGAAGTTGTGAGGAGACAGCTTCAGATGCAGGTCCGGGCGACCAAGATGAGTGCACTGGCAACTAAATAAGATAGTTGAGCAAGGTGGTATTCCTGCCCTCTATGCAGGATTGACTCCCAGCTTGGTTACAGGTACATCAAACAAGCAATTTCTTGTTGACTGTTGTTCCATCATAAGGAATCAAGAAATAGATATATAGACCCTGTTTCAAAAACGCTCTGGGATATGTTTCGCATGTAATCTGAAAGCAACAATGAAATAAATGGGTCTCAGTTCAAATTCAAGCGGAAACATAAAACAATGATGTCATGGAAGTCAATGAGAGGTGGTGTGAGAACCATCGTCCTTTCAGTTCAAAACATAGAAGATAAAACATTAGATGATTTCTTTTCATCTGCTCAAGTCAGGCGACAAAGTTTTCTGGTACCTTTGTTGGCGGGAAGGGTAGTAAGTAAACTACGAAATTAGTTGGAGTTATGCCTGCTGTCCTTGATCAATTATGAATATAGAAAAAGAAAGAGAAAGATTCCTTGATATGATTATGGATAAAGTCACTGCTTCACCATATGCTTAATGACAAATATATATCCTGAAATTTGATTGCCTAGACAACAATTGTGGTGGGGTTATACCGAATTCATGATACATACAATACCTTATTTCTAAGAACTAGTCTAGTTTAGATACATTTATATATTTTTTCCTTCCATATTTTGATGGTAAAATAAGCTTAGAGTAGTCAGCCATGATTATAGGTCTTCTTTGATCAACAACAAGAGGCAACACATAGTTAATAGTAGTTCCACACAACATTGTTGTATGTTAAAGCCCAAAGGTCTTTTCCGTTAGTGAAACTAAGGTCTATATTTGTGCCCCTCTTTTGATCAACTTAACTTATCTAAATCAAGAACCAGTTTTGAGCATCTTTCTTTAGAAGAAAAGAAACTAAATGTCCTGACGTTGTATGTAGTTATGACTCCATTTATTTTTTTATTTTATGGCACACAAGGTTCTACAAATTACGCCAAGCATTCCCGATTAATTTCATGACACCTCGCTACTCCAACCAAAGACATATACGTGATACACCGTCCACTGAGGCTTGGGACAGATGGGAAACCTGTGGTCCAAATTCCTTTTGAGAAGTCAACTGCAGATCATCAATCTTTTGTCGAATAACCTTTTCACTTGGGCGCTGGCTTTTCTGCTAACTTGCTCGACTTGGGTGCAGCCTGCCTGATATGGGTGCCATCTAGAGGTCCGATCCTTAATCATCACTCATCTTCATGATGTAAATTTTAATATTCGGAGGTGCGGATCCAAATATGAATACGGGTGCACGGATTCGACTAAAAATAATCAAATGTCTGAAAATAGAGCTATAAAATATGCGTAAATTATGATGGACTATTTAGAAGGAAATGAGCACGATATTTTAGAGTAAGTTTGAATATGTTATTATTATTAAGTACAAATGTATCTCCTTACTCGCTTTTGTGTTATATGGCTATTGCAAATGATATAGAAGTCAGTGATAGATTTCTTGGAGTTCATTACACATTCAACAGTGGTATTGACCTGCAAGTATCTTCAAGCACCTTCTGGTTGATGACTTTTTAACAAAAATATCCTTTAATGATAAAAAAGTTAAATGTCTAAACTATGATTTCATCCTAGCGTTTGTTTTGATTTCAGAAATCATTATATCTGTCTCCTAATTTTCTCTATCGATTTTGATCAAAGTACCCAAATTTTGATTGACAAGATCCTATATGGAGCCCACACCCACACTCATCATGTCCGACATGTGCAACACCCAAAGTGAATAGTCCTAGCAATTTAGGTCATTTGTCTATACGGATGGCTTTAGATTCTATCATCTTCTCTTTTTGCCAACATTAGATTTAATGGCAATGCATCCAGGATATGGTGGTTCTCTGGTGCTAACATTTTGATACATTTCTTCTTGCTTATAAAAGTTTCTTTTTGATCTTCTAGTTTTACTTTTTAAGAAGAGTCGTGAATATAACAAAATGCGTCTTTTTATTGTGCTCCTCAGGTTTTGCCATCAGCTGCAATAAGTTATTTCGTTTATGAGTTCATGAAGATTGTTCTGAAAGTAGAATAAACATGAGATACGAATGCTCAAATCCATTCATGTCGAGGTTTGCTATAAGTTGACACCAAACAAGTGGTGTATAAGTTAATCTGAAGGGCATTTCTGGCCGTTTTGTATTGTGTAGCCTTGCAACACGGTGGGAATAATACATCTCATTTAGGGAGGTATTAAAGAAATTTCTTGTTAGTTAGGCTTTTCCTTTGTATCTTTTAAAGGGTGGAAAGTTGCTGAAGCTTTTGCATCTTTCTTCATTTAGTTCTGATGAATTATGTAAAGAGTTTTTTCTATAGTTTAAGTTATGAGAAATGATTCTTTATCACTTTATTTGATGTCTGCAACAAGTCAATTCATATTGAGGCCATACACGTTAGAGTATTTCTCTTGCTGTGTGTATTGAGACTTGAAACTCACTTCTGCAGTGAGGGCTGCTTGTCTGTAGGTTCGTTTCGCTTATGAATGTTTTTATTATCGATTTGGTGTGTGGTCATCAAGCAAAACCCGATAACCGAATCAATAAGATACCGGGTTAAGTGGTACAATGTTAAATAGTGTGAAACGATTCATCCACGTGTTTTGTTGCTCTAACTTTGCATCTGTTTGATTCTCTTTTAAAAGAGTGCTTTTTGGAGCATCCAAACATAGACGTTGACAACTTTTTCAGAGTTCGAGAAATATAGAATAAAATTAATATTTATTATTTATTTTAGGTCTATAGTAAGTTCAAATTTTCATCAGATGCGAAAAAGAACAAAAAAAATGGGTGCTATATTAGCCTTTTAAAATGAGTAGAATATTCATCATCAAAGAACAACCAAAAGCTTACAGTTATACAACATTAGAGCAAAATCACATTTACCTGCAACTTTTATAGCACAAGAGTTTGTGCTCTGCATTCAAAGTCTGTAAAGGCACGCAGTCCGGTGCATAGAGCCATTTCCACGACTTAAAACTCATGATTTATAAATCACACGGAGATAACTTTATCGGTGCGTTCAAAGTCTCTGTAGAACTAAAATTCTTCATCACTGGCTAGTCATTAACTTATCTTAACAATGTGAAGGCTCAAATTAAGTTCATAAGGAACATGCATATCTCGAAAAGGATAAGATAGCTGTTTTATCCTACACTACAAATTTTGTGGGGTTGTTTTTCACACGTCCGACAGGTATAATCTTCAAGCACGTGGCACTTTTTTCTTTTTAATAAAAAAAGGATTTCTTTTTTTTCTTTTTAGCATTATTCTTGTTGATTGTTGTTATTATTTTTGTTTTTTGTGCTTCAACTACCACATTAGTTCATTATTGTTATTGTTTTTTATTTTTCTAATTTTATGCTATGTACTGCCTATAGCACTTTATTTCATTCTTGCCACTGCTTTATTTCTCGTATTCTTTTTCTGCCGCTTTGAGTATGCTTTACTCGAAATGCTTCCATTCTAAACAATCTTTCTATCTCACGAGATAAAAGATAAAGCTTTAAGTGCATTAATTCCCTTACCCTCATGTCCACTTACGAGATTACACCAAATACATTGCTGATGCCATATAATAATCTTAAAGAACACCCAACATTTTAAGCGGAAAAAGGTGGTTTAATTTGTGACCCAAGTTATTCAATATTTTTATTGATAGATATTTAGTGCATTACACTCAAAAACGAAAATATACAGGATATAACATAACTTGTGTCTTGTTTAAAACAAATAAAGTGATACATTTTCTTTTTATTTTAAATCTGTATTTTGAGCCGACTTTGCCGATTGGCCTATCGAAATCAATTTCTATCTCGCGATGACGTCTACGTGACATTCTATCCTCCCCATCTCACTTTATAAAAATTACCGTGGTTATTGTAGCCAAGTGTTGTTTCAAAGGACTTTAAGAGAAGAATTTTCAGAGAGGAACAAATCTATCATTTTGGTGTTTAATCTCGAAATAATAGTTTTGAAATTATTATCCTACCTGGAGTATCAATAAAAATAATATCACAATCACAACGGTAATGAAAAATAACTGAACGTTAATCTGAGAATTGAAAAATCATATCAAATGTAGGATAAATTAATTCTAATAATAGAGGGACCAAAGTGCAACAATCTAAACCAGTAGTCCGTACCTTAATATTTCATATTTTCCATCACGTTCACTTTCAGTCAAAGTGAAGCTCGGAACTCTGAAGAGCACTGTGCTCAACTTCTTCATCTATGGAAGAAGACGATCATCTCCCGAAACCCGCCTCTGCGGCGGCGGAGGACGCAGCCTCTTTCCGAGGATTCTGGATTCCGCTCTCCAACGGAAGCGTGCGGCAATGATCGAACGCCTCTCAAACCTGCACCAATCCTGTTTGCCTCGCAAACCCGATTCGGAATCGAACTCCACGAGTTCCTTTCTTCTCGTTTCTCCGATTCCAAAAGCTCCATTGAATCCACACTCTCCCGCATTCGTCAAACAGCTGACCCGCATTCCAACTGACCCTTAAATCCGAACCTCGACAACGTCTCAATGTCCATCATGGATCTCGAAAAGCTCGTAGCTGAAAACACTTTTTCCCTACCGTCCTACGAAGTCCGTACATGCCTCAAAACCATAAATCCGGGATCTTAAACAAATCGTCGAACAGGTTACGTGCGAAGTAATCCCAAGGAAAAAGTTCTCTTTCAAGAACAAATCAGCGAAGAAAATCACAACGCAGAACGACATCGTATCAGAAGTTCCTATCAGAGTGGAGAACAACACTGCAAATGTGGAATCAGAGAATTCAGGGTTTAGGGCTCTGGACTCGCCAGGATTTAGGGAGGCAAAGAAATGAGGTGTGTTAGTGAAGGAATTTAATAGGGGTAACGATGAAGAGATTAGGGAATTTGTATTATCGGATTTAAGGGGTTGTGACGTGAGACTAATGGGGTGTGTGAGGGCATTGTTCGTGCATAAACTGATTGATTGCAAGGTTTATGTTGGGCCTGTTTTTGGGTCAGTGTTGATAGTGAAGTGACAAATTGTGTGTCTGTGTTGGCGTCTCACCAGATTCGGATTCATCAAGCTAAAGGGTGTGATTTTTATCTTCGAGCAAGGAGTAGGCCAATAATTGAGGATAGTAATGGTGTAAGGTTTGCACCATATTGCTTAAAGTATGATGGGATTGAGAAGGATCTCGAGGAAGCTAATCTTGGTGAAGAGATGGTGTCTGGTCTAATGTGGATGATTTTAAGTGGTTAAGGGCAGTGCAGTCTCCAAATTGGTCAATTTTGCCGGAAAATGAACGCCTTGACACAGTGGATATTTCAAATCGAGACCCAAAAATTTAAACCTTTCTCTTTCTGATGTGGTTAGTATGTTTTTCGAATCCTCGCCCGTAAGGGAGATATCTTTTTCCAATTTAAATCTTTCCTCCTGATGATTGGTTTGAATGTCGAATCCTCATTGTGTAAAGGAGATAACTTTTCTTGATTATCTTCTTAGATTACTTGAATTTGTAGAGGAACAAGGATGCATCAGCTTTTGTTGATTAAATGCATTACTTATTATTCTTCTGGTTTAAGAGGTGAAACTACTGAGATTAGAACAGAAACATGATGCTAAATGTTACATTCTGTTTCTTGATAGAGATTTTGTTATGTGAAATTTACTTTACTCCCCTATTTGCTATTAGCAGTGGTTGGTGCATATGTGTGCTTTTATGGTTTTGTGATCAGTGTAACATACTTTGGATTGCATTATCAAAAATATACTGCATACTTTGATTGACCACCTATATTGTCTTGGGAGTGAGGATGGTTTGAAGTGATGCTACATGCATTGCAATATTTGCTTACCCCGCAGATTTGCTGAAAGGAAAAGGAATAGGATATTGTGTTTGTTATACTAGTTATATTTACTGCAGAGCATCAATTGAATAAAATCACTGCTACGGAGAAAGTCATCTTGGAAGAAGCTGGAGACTAGAGTGTTTTGCTTTGGGTACTCCACTGAAGCTGATTATTTTTTAATTAGCCTTTTAACTGTCTTGCCTTCTTAATTGTCAAGAAAAAAGTCGAGAGACTGAAAAGGAGGATAAATATTTGAAGCTACAGACTATAGGTTTTAAGGGAGCTGTGAAGAGAAAGAGACATATTTGCAAAGTTGAAATTGGTACTACAACGTTTTTTTTTTTTTTTTTTTGATAGCCATGGTGTTCGGCCATCTTGCATGCACCTTACACTTTCACCCGGATACCCCGCCAAAGAATAGGTACCTGTGTAACTTATCCCCAAGGCTAGGACAAATAGGAAGAAATCACCTAAAGGCTATTTTTTGTCGATTCCGCGGTTCTCCACCACTTGGGTGATTGACCACTAGCCCACACGGTGGGTGCACAGCGTTGGTATCTCCCAGGAACTTGTCTTCTTTACCATGGTAGGCATCAGCTGGAGAGTATCACTTTTTAATGAGAGTAGTATTATAGTCGCAAGGGTTTGTCAAATAAATGAAGTGGCTTACCTGGTTCCTTGATGTATCCGACCACGCGATACTTTCAGATATCATATGATTCATCAGCAGCTATTTAAAGTAATCCCAATATTCATTTTGAAAAGATTACCTATCAGGTAGTAATACATTTGTTCATTCTTTGCTTATTGGTTAGTTGTTTGGAATTGCTTCTCTGTTTCATATGGATTGTACTGCTATATTGCAAACAAATGATTTAAATGTAGAGAAAGCTGAGCTACATAACACTCTACGGCTATGGCAAAACACGAATACTTTCAATCTATGTAAAAGCTTGATCAGTTATCTTAATTAGCTGACCCTATATCTGCAAATCAGGAGTTTGAGACACATTACTGAAGATGAGGATTTAAAGATGTGGGCGAAACCAACTAGCCTGAGCAGGATAGTAGTCCTTTCCTTGTGCAGCCATAAGATATCTTTTCAAATAGAGCAGTGCCTGAATGGGACTTATCTACTTAAGTTAAGGCGGGTAAGATGTTACTGTAATATGCTTCTAATCATCTACTATTTTTTGAAGTCCTTGGGTTTCTTGTTTTCCTACTTAATTAGTTTTAGATGAAATTCAACTATGAAATTTCTGATTAAACATTGCACTTGGGGAGTTTATAAAATCACAGTTTACATCTTCACCTTAGCTTTTGCATCTAAGCACCAACTAACCTAAACTTTCTTCCTTTTACTGAGGCTGTCAGCTGTAAGATGCATTCCATTCAATACACCAAGCAAAGGGAAAAACAAAGAAAAGACAAGTTGTTCTTCTACAAGAACAAAGATGTGTATTATCTCGATAAAAAAAAAGTTTTATATTATAGAGTCGGAGATTGTTTATTAACTAAATGTTTTGCTAGGTTATAATCGTTGGCTCATGATAATGACAGGAAGGTTTAGGCAACTATAAGTACAAGGAATATATTCTCCATTAGTACCTCAAGTTCTTTCTTTTCTGACCCTCTCTAAATATTTGAACTACCATTTAGAATTAGTGTATCTATTAAATGTATGTATAATATTGACAATGCCATTGAGTTGAAATTTTACCTGCCCCCGTAGAGGCCTCTCTGAATTTTTGAGGTAGGTTTTGGTAGGTAAGGTCTGCAGTACACCCTACCCTTCCTACACTTGCCCGTGATTATATCATGAATGTTGTTGTTGTTGCTGTTGTCCCTAGAGGCCTAGGGTAATGTCCCTTTTGTGTGGGATCATATTTTTAAGGAGTAGATGATGTATGGAAATAGCATAGAGATTCTTATTTTCTGCTGGAGTTGGATTACAAGCTAAAACATTTTCTATTTTCTCCTTAATAGTTGATAATAGCGAGTCAAATTCATGTAGAAGTCTCAGGTCCGAGCCATAAGAAAGGAGTCGGATTGGTAGTAGGGTCATCAAAGTAGAGATACTGGGTACCGGTGGGAAATTTAAAAAAAGGAAAAGATAGAAAATAAATCACCAAATATTTAGGTGGACAATAGTTGGATAGTAGGCCAAGATTTACTATAGTCTCAAACCTCAAGCACTGAAACTTTGCTTTGTTCTGCGGGAAAATCACACCCCATAAATAAATAAGATCCAATATTACAAAACATATAGATACTTTTTGGTATTTACTTAATATAGTATTATATTACAAAACATCGCAGATTGAATATATATTTGGGCTGGAAAATTTTTCGGGATTTTGGGCCTCATTTTACGGACATGGATATGTTTTGGGCTGAAATATGTTATTACACTCATGTTTCTATATGTTTTTCTTTCTGGGGAAAAGAACCTATATATATATATATACTATATAAGACCTAATATTATAAAACCTAATATGAGTTTCCATTTATCAACACATATCAGTAGAATTTTATCAAAACCTTTACAAAGTAGGTAAAAAATAATTAAAAACAGGTAAAATTAAATATCTGAATTCACGCTAATAACGTATATCCATTTGATTGTTGGTGATCCTCTTCCCAAAAATATCGCGAATAAATTTCCTCTCCCCCGTTTTTCTTCTCCATTGTTCACTGAATAAATATTGAACATAATAATATTAAAATACATACATGCGTATTATCGAATAATTATTATAAATTCAGTGATTGAAGTTTGATTGAAGAATCAAGAACTTTACCCTTTTCCTACTTGTTATTTAGGGTAAAAGCATTATAAATGCGCTTTAACATTTTGATGGTTAAATTCCACTGATAAGGAGTAATGAATTATTTTTTTTAATATATTATTATATGGAATATAATGTTGATGCAACACAATTCACTGCTGAGTAATGTTCCTAGTTAGTTATTTGTTATGAAATGTGGTATATAATCTAAAATTAGCATATTTCCTTATGTGAGATTATGTGTTATACAGTCATTTTAAAAAGCCTAGAATGATTAAAGTTAATACACCGAATTATATATCACATTCCATAACAAATAATCAATATGAACCATTATTAACACTATTTACCAGCGAATTATTATTCGCATCAACTTCATAATATTTCATTCAATTAACATATCCAAAAAAAAAGGTGAAATTTAATCGCTTCGTACTCATATTTATAATGCTCGAAATACAAATAATCAGCATATGAAATAAATTAGATGTTTTGGCGTGTTCGATTAAAATTGAAAGAACGATGTCAGCCGCCATTGTTAATGCTTTTCAATCTCTACTACTTTTTTCCTAAATAATCAAGTAAGAAAAGGGTATAATGAATATTTGAATCTGCCAGTGAACAATTGAGAAAACAGGGCAGACCAAATTCGCAAATGGGTACATGTGACCCAATTTCCAACTCTTCAGATTCTTCTAAAATGTTCTTATTTTGGAATGTTCACAGAATAAAGGTAATTTATATAAATGTTATTATTTTTAGGTGATTTTTAATTTTTGCCTCTTAAATTTGTGATTTTTAATTTTTGTCTTTCGGTACTTTAAGTGATAAAAAAATGCTCTTAAAAAGAAAAAGAAAATGCAAGGTGTAAGAATAAAATTTACAGGGCATAAATTTTTTCTGAATTATGCCTAAGGCATAAATTCACAAGACAAAGTTTATAAAACAGAATTTCATAAGACTGAAGTTTATAAAACAATTTCATAAGGCAAAATTCATAAGACATGTAAGTTCAATCGCACGAAGCTCAGCCTCTTATAAGACACAAGTTTAATAACACGACTTCTCGCTCTTAAACTCAGAATCTGACATAAATTCAGCAAAGATGAATTTATGTTCCTCTAGCTAACTTATGACTATAATTTTTTAAAAATATTAAGGATATTTTTGTCTTATTTTTATTATTTAAAATACTAAAAGGTAAAATTTAAAGACCAATAATTTAATAGATAAAAATTAAAGACCATTCCCAAATAAAGACAATCGACGCAAAAACTTGAAAATAAAAATTATATTTGGGAACAACCATCTAAACCAATTTCAACTAGTCATTTTCAAGCTTAAATACGTTTCCAACCTAACATTCACACTAAGTAGGCATATCAACTAAATTTAACAGCTAATTTAGCATCTTATGAAAGAGGGTAAAGGAAAATAAAAAATCATCAATTAGAAACTTAATAAAATTATTGAAAATGGAAATCTACTAATAAAAAAATAAAATGGGAAAGCTACCAAATATCATGGCAAGTCTATTTTATCGCATAATAGAATTATTATTAATGTTTTATGTTTGAAATATCTGTTTTTGAAAAGAAAATTTTACTATATTTTTATGATTGATATATACTGTTAATTTTTCGCATCATTACTCAATTAACACTTTTTATCTCAAAAAGTTATTTAATTAATAGTAATCATCTCACAGAGTTATTCAATTTTGTTGTCATTTCACATACAAAGTCGTTTCACTATTTTCATTTCACCTACAAAGTCACTCAACCAATTTAAGTGATACTGCAATATTGGTGATGTAAAAAAAATTAAGCCAAATTTTTAATGATTAATTAAAATAAATAGGGTTTTTACTTGTTATCAACTTTTTTTTGAGGTAAAAATTATTAGTTGAGTGATGATTTGAGAAATTAGATGTTGATATATATTGCTAACTTAATATCTAAAATTTACAGAAAATTAAAGATTTGGTATAGGATTGAGTGCTTTTTTAGATCCTGATGGGAACTTCATTTTGTAGATATCTTAATGCAACATGGAAATTAAATCACATTTGTGTTTTGGACCCCCAAACTTGGATCTTGTATTGCATCATGAAATCAAACAAGACTTTATGGAGCCACTAATATATTTGAGTCAAATCAATTAACAATTTTCTTTGAATGTAAATTTAATCTCACTTGCAATATTTTGGGATTTGGTGGAAGCTGTGGAAAAGAAAAAAATGAGAATAAAATTTCTTGCGGAGAATAAAGTTCTTAAAATGAGAAAATGATTTCATAATGGAATTGAAACAAGTTCCTACAAATAAGATTTCATATCAGATTGTGGTTCTTTCCCGCATTACCGCACTTGCATAACTCTATGAGAAATTATCCATGTTCAATGTTTGGTTGGATTTTATTTCCGCTAAAAATATAATACCGCTAATACAATATCTCGGTTCATATTTTTCTTTCGCATAACTAATACATGTATAAGCTATGAGGAAATCTATGTATTACCTATGCAAAGTAGTGCGCAAAATAATTAATACATTTAATAACTAAATTCGTATTACTAATTCATTTACTAATATCTCGTATTATAAATTTTATATATCTAATCAATCAATATTAATACTTGTAAAACTCTAACCAACAATCAAACAACCCCTTTAACTGAATTTAAGCAAAGAAATAGGATATAATGCATATGCAAATTCAAAAATTGAAATTTATGAACTTCTATATTTATCTCAAATTAATATACAATAATAACTGAAAGTAGTTCTATTTTTATACATATATAAAAAAAATATTATCTTTAGGCATTCTCAAGCAAGCTCTAAAGTAGTGAAAGGCTTTGGTTGGTCATGTTTACTAAATTTACATCAATTGAGTGCGGCTCCGATAAATTTGGTGCTATGCCTCATTATTCCCTCGAAATTCCGTCTTCGAAAATAAATTTACGATACATTATATTTAAATTAATAACACAAATATTATATAATAAGTAATAATTAACCATCCCAGAAATAGTTAGAATCCCCAGAACGTAACGGAGAATTCTAGTGAAGTGGCGCATTATTTTAGTCCCATGTTTAAATTTTTTGAGTGACATTTTAATATTTTTTTCAATCTTCTTGTATAGATTTCTAATATTATCGCCAATTGTGAGGTAGATTTTTCAAAAGTTATTAATAAAAATCAAGATTGTTTTCATTGAAAATTAATAAAAATTTGTGTTATAAAAATATAAAATTTTCACTCATTTTTTACCGAATCAATTCACCGAGAAAACACATAGTGAAAATAGTTGGAAGCTTCATAATTTTTTTATTAAAAACTAAAAAAAAAGCTAAAATTTTAAAAATTAAAAATTTAATTAAAAATATTTTTAATTTTTTCTTTTTTGAATTTTAATTAAATTAACTTTTCAAGAATTAAAATATTATAACTTCAAATATAAAATTTTGATTAAGAAATGAAGAGGAATTTCAGTATTCGTTCTTTTATACTTGTAATTGAAATGTTGAAGATATAATGAAACACTTTATTTTATTATGGGATTCAACCAAAGTTGTTGGACTATTTTTGAAGTGGATGATCAAATATAAAAAACATCAAACTTGTTGTACTATTACTAAGAATATACATTTCACGTGTATTAGAAGTAAGGAACTGTTTGTTTCAATGTAGTACGTGTACATGATGTGCAATTGTGGTTTTGCCTTCTTTAAAAAGTTTAAATAATGTATTACCTAATTGTGTCTAGCCTAGTGTCTAACTATCAATATCACACAGTTTTATAGGGAAAATAAAAAATAAAAACATATGTGACTTGTTTAGTGCTCACTAGACTTCCTTTTACTAATTATAGTCTCTTAATTAAATATGTTAGGAAAATCTATTGGAACTTATGATTTCTTTGTCCTTATATGTTGTTTTATTTTCTTTTCCCCACCTAATATTTGAAGGCAAACACTTTAATGCTAGGTAATTTGAATTCTATATCCATAATAATTGAATTTTTCATGTCTGGGGAAATAGTGTTTGAAGAAAAAAAGCTTCTTTTGAATCATTACTATATTTGATCTTACTCTATTTTTAAAAATTGAGATATTTCGACTTATTTATTGACACGTATAAAATCAACTAGAATATATATATTTATATATATATATATATATATATATATATATATATATATATATATATATATATTGATTTAATTTAAGTTGTAAATATAGATTATATATACTTTTATTATTGGATTAGAGAAAAGTCTTGCATTTGTGACTCATGACCGCAATTCTTCACAAAAATAATTAAAAATCCAATAAATCCACATGTATAAAAGCGGGTTTAGATATGTTGGGACAAAATTGAATAAAAAGATATGCATCCTATGATGTTGAAAATAACCGAGACAATGATAACAACAATGCATATTCAAGATTGCTTACAAAATGTAGATTTGAAAAGAATAGACTTTTAAGTTAATAATCGAGACTATCAGAAGTTTCATTTTAAAAAAAATATTTATCGATATATATTTTTTATATATAAAAGTGAGATTTGTTATCTTAAGAGTGAAACAAATTATTTGTTAGAACGATCTGATGATATAAAAAAGGAAAAAAAATTGTGATAGTTAATTCTAGGTTTTGGTTATATTTACCCATAGAACTTGCAATAGAATTATAATGAGCAAGAAAAAGTGGTACATAAAATTGGTGCAAAACAGATAGAAAAGCTAGGTTAGGTCTAGAGATCAAGCAAGCAAGAGCCTTCCTTCTTCTTTAATAACAAGCAGGTCACCTAGAATTAATCATTGTCTCTATGTTAAAAGTTAATAAGAGTTGACTTTGGATGTGTTTGGTATAATGGAAAATATTGCTTTCAAATTTTAATTTACTTATTTTATTTTTTTGGTCCGTTTTAAAAAATAAATGTCTTTTATTTTTTATAATATTTTAATTTTAATTCTTTTATATGACATATTTAAGGTCACATAATTATGGTAACACTTTTTCTTGCCCATTATAATTGTATTGCAAGTTTATGGGTAAACATAAACAAAACCTAGAGCCAACTATGACAATTTTTTTTATATCATCAAATTATTTTTCACGTTCTAACGGATAATTTATTTCATCTTCAAAATAGTAAATCTTACTTATATAAAAATATATATATATTTATAGATATCTTTTAATTGACATTTATATTCAACATATTTGAGCTCATTCTTTCGCATTCTCATTTTGCGAGTAATTATTAATCAATATATCATTATTGTTATCGTTGTCTCGCATTTATTTTCAATATCATAAAATACATTTCTCTTTATTTAAACTTCATGACAAATCAATATCAGATAAATAAATTAAAATTAAAAAAAAACATTCTTTATCAAAAATAGTTTTTTGAAAAAAACAAGAGTAATCTTAAAGATAAAAAGGACGAGCATTAACCTATTATTTCATAGAGGGCTATATTGTTACTATATGTGTTCAAATAAAGAAGTTGCTTATCTGTGAGTTTCTTGTTCACTTTATTTGATCTATCTATTTGAAACATTGCCTTTGCCTGCTTTGAGAAGAGAAAAGTCAATCAACTTTGATGGAGTTAGAAGCCACTATTTATCTATGCTCTGATTTTGATGTGACCTTGTTTGACCGTTATTCACATTCGTTGTTCATCGGTGATGAAGCTTTCTTTATCATCTCGGTGCGATGCACATTTTTTCCTTCAAGTGACTCTTATATCGGTTCATCTAGTCATGAGCAAGTTGGAAGAGAGCTTTAATAGTTTAAAGCAATGTTTAGACACGAGTTCGGCACTAAACTGATAAAATTTTCTTTAGAAATTTCAAAACGGACACCGAATTTTTTAATTTACCAAAATGAACACCTCATTGCCTCGCAACGTGGGTTTTCATAATTTTTTTAAAAAAATTTTTTTAATTTTTTGTAAAAAAAATACTTAGATTAATTTAAAAAAAATTAGAAAAATAAGAGACCTCGTTGATGAGGCAACAGATCTGTTTGTTTTTATTTTGCTTTGCCTTTTTTCTTCTTCCATTATCAGTTCAATGACATTAAAGCTTTTTTTTTTTTTAATTTAAACCAAATCAAACTAATAAAAAAATTAAAAAAATTAAAAAAATTAAAAAAATTAAAAAAATTAAAAAAATTAAAAAAATTAAAAAAATTAAAAAAATTAAAAAAATTAAAAAAATTAAAAAAATTAAAAAAATTAAAAAAATTAAAAAAATTAAAAAAATTAAAAAAATTAATCATGTTTTTTTAATTGTTTGTTTGTGTTTGTTTTTGGTTTTTTAATTTTTTTATAAATAACTTTTTTTTTTCTAATTTCTCTTTAGTAAACAAAATTAAAAAGCAAAAAGAAAACTTTTACATGTCATTTGTTCAATAATGGATGAAGAAAAGCAAAGGAAAGCAATTTTGGCAAACAGAGTAGCTACAAAAACAAAACGGTCAAAGAACGAGGTTTTTTAATTTTTTTAATTTTTTTAATTTATGATTTTGAAATTTTTTTAAAAATAATATGAGTAACCTCATTACCAGGCAATGAGTACACCGCTTTGGCGTAACCAAAATCTCGCAGATAATGCTTTGAAACTTTAAAGAAAATTTTATTCGTTTTTGCTCTTCACGCGTTTAGATATTGAAAGAGTGATACTATACATCCATTCTCTAACTCTATGTCCTTATTTGACCCCTAAATCAATCAATCTAGCAATGAGCAAGTTGAAGAGAGCTCACAGCCCAAGGTATTGTTTAGATACCGAAAAGTGATATTAAAATATACCCGAGGAGGAAGAGTTTATATTTTTTTACTTACTTTTAGTGTTTGATAAGTAAGCAAAAAGTATCGGTCATTCCAAAAATATTATATATCATCTAGCAAACACCATGAATTTGAAAAGGGGTGGAGTGAGGGTAAAAGGTAAGTGAAAAGAATACAATAAATTTGAAAGATCACTTATGAAATTTATTTTCTACTTTCATAGAGAAGTTATATTCTTCATTTTTAAGAAACTTGTTTACTTATTTTTCAAAATATCTTAACTAATTAAATACTAAAAATTAGGAAATTATTTTCTTCAAACACACCCTTTATTCATTGTGGCCATTAAAATCCAAATATAGCAACTTGGGTTAATGTCGAATATGAAAAACTTGATTTACCAAAAAAAGAAGAAGAAGAAGTTAGCAACGTTATTAATTGCAAAAGAGAGGTGTTTATGGTCGTGACTAAATTGAGTAAGTTAAAAATGAACGAAACAATAAATAAGTCGCTAATATCAGCCCAAAAGTTTGAGCCGAATGAATGAAGCTTTGAACATGACTGATCCACTTGATTCAATTTTAATAGTCAAAACCCATTGCTACTTATAACTCACTCCCAGCAGCCATGAAAACTGATTCCACGACAACTCATTTTGTCCTGTAGGTCAGACCCTAATCTTGACTGACAACTGAAAATTGGGAGTCTCAACAACTGTAAACTTAAGACATGAAACTAAGACCCGATCCAACACTTACTAAAAAATATCAACAATCTACCTTAAAATCAACGTCAAGAGGTTGGCTTTTATTTCTTTTAAAAATCAACATAAAAGGTTGGTTTGTATTTTTCAGTCTTGAACAATTTTTAAGTGCAAGAAATTGAATTCTTACCAAGGTCCCAATCCAACTCTAACTCCGAAACTCGATCCGACCCTCAATTCAACTGCTGACCCGACCTTAACTCGGGACCCTACCCAATCTAACTCGACCTTCGCCTCAACCAAACCTGGACCTCAATCAGACTCCAGATCCAACCCAATCACTTAAAGAAACAAAGGTAAATTTCAAATAGTAAATCGAAATTAAAATAAATTTTAAATATGAAAACTAAAAAAAATAAAAAAAATAAAAAAAATAAAAAAAATAAAAAAAATAAAAAAAATAAAAAATTGACCAAATATAAAATTTATCTGTTCAATTACTTATTAAACATTAAACAAGTTAAGATGAGTCATCAATTGTTTAACCATACTTGAACCACAAATTGCAAAGCGCAGCCCTAGGATAGAGAGATCCTCATTTCAAAGTGAATACGTATATATTATGATGAATAGTCCATATTTTGTGGCAAAAAGTTGTTGGATGTGGTGTTGAAAGGAACCCTCTTATTTGGGTTGAAATTAAATATGTACACATAGTAAGTCTAATATACTTACATCATTTCATTTTACTTTAATCCCCCATTTAAGAAAGTATTTATTAGGAATTTATTTTATTAACACTCCATTTAACAAATTTTTCTTAAGAATTTATTTTATTAAATTAATCTTACAATTTATTTCAAAAATTTTTAAAATTTGATATACTAGTGCTTTATGAAGACTACATATGAGTACATGAAACAAAATTATCTTGATTTGCAGACAAGTAAAAAGAAATTATTTTTAATATAAAAGGCCAAGTAAAATAAAACGGAAAGAGTACAAAGTTCTATCTCCTTATAATGTACGGGTATACACCATTTCTTAATCTAACATGTCACCACAATTTGTCCCTATTTATGCGCGAACACATTTTTGTTACAAAACTTTCATTATAAGTTAGAACCTTTCTTGTTACATGTTTTTGTTATGTTCGGAGTTTAGAGAAGGATCGGGTCACAATTGTGTATCAGACTAGTTTTATTTTATATTTTTCAAAACACTATTTTCATAATTCAAACTCGCATATTCCTCGACATAATGATGAAGAATTTTATCTACTAATACTAAGTCTTCCTATTATTTTATATATATAGTCTTTGCATGGGAATGAACGTAGATACGTGGCAAATAGAATCATACAAGATCCTAGTATAGATGCAGTATTGGGTGAAAACCCAATCCAGCAAGCAAATAAGTTGTTTAGCTGATAGTAACACAATATGTTGAAATCTTTATTTTTAAAAAAAAGATATTAATTAATTCTCTTCAAATGACATCACTTCCTCTTTTAAACTAACCCCTTTGCTTTCTTTTAATAAATTAAATTTATTTCTTTTTTTACTTTAAAAAATGTAATATAAGTTGGTCTACCAGACAAAGAACCTTTGTGGAAGAAGCAATCTTATGTGGATGAAAATTGATGTCAGTGTTGCTTTCTAGGAGGAAAATAATAAAAACTTAACTAACTTTCGTGAAGAAGGGGGTTATATGAAAGGTAAAATTCTTTGGGGTTTCTTTGAAAGTTGTTTACTTTGTTTTAATTTATGCTGCATATAGTAACTAAACATAAAATTTAAGAAAGAATTGAAAAAAAAATTAAAAAGTTGTGG
>JACEIK010002561.1:14553-58171 GCA_018107945.1 Datura stramonium
AATATTTTACGATCAAATATCTAATATTCTTATTGTTATACACACATACACACACATTAAAATAAAAAGAAATGAATAAAGTCATTCATTGAAGGAGTAAATGAGAAGGATTGTTTAACCTGTCACTAATTATTGTAGGTTACACTTTTATATTTTTTAATTATTATTTCATATACTACCTTTTCACCTTTCAATTGTTTCATCTTCTAAACTTTTACCGATTACAATAGTATTTATACACAATCCTCTAATGAATATCTATACCATTGAGCAAACTCAATATGAAAAATATATGTCTTTGTGTCATGATCATACTCTACACTTTTTAATAGGTAATATGAAGTTGTAGCAGTCTTTCTTCTACTTTTTGATAGTTTTTCAAATATTTTCTGATTTATCTTCTTGTTTTATTGTTGTTTGCATTTTGGGTTTGTATAAAATGTCCATAAACTTGATAGAAGCAGCCTCAAATCCGCAGATTAAATTTACTTTTGATGCGTGGCTTATATTTATATCATAACTGTTTGAAATTTTTTTTATTTTCATTTTATTTTGGTAATTTTGTCATGCTTTGTACTTCATCATCCTCAAAGCATGATTAGTAAACTAAGATAACCAAAACGTCAGTTTTATCATTTTAAATTTATACTTAACACAACTTAATATTTAATTATTTAATGTAAATTTGATTCACACGTGTCGAGAAACTAATATGTATGCCCCAACAAGAACAAGAACAAGAACAAGTCGCCTCATATTTAAATATTTAATAAATTTCTTAATAAATATACGCAATTTTGACAAGAGTCATGAATTTTATATAAGAGATTAAAAATATTTGCAGAAATGTGCCCAATCGACCTCAACATTTATGAATTCGAGTTCCTAGAATTGAGAATTTAGGTTAAATTCATGAATTTGGGGGACTTGAATGCTGAACAATTACAGAGTTTGAAAGTAAATTCCACCATGTATTGATAGGAAATGCTTATGAAAAGTACATGAAATTGAGGAATTGGGAATCGAATGGGTAATCAGCATAGATGAGCGTTGAGATTGAAGGTAAATTGCGGATTCTTCTTCTGTTAGTTAACTTACAGTTGTTGATTCTTCTGTTCCAAATTGAGAAAAAAGTAAATTTCTTTCTCATTTATGGACCCCATTTTTTGTTTTCACAAAGAAAAATTGGACCATATTTTACTGTTTTTGATTGGTTGTTTATCTTCAATCGCAATGAATGAATGAAGTCAAGTTGTCATCGCGCAGCTGTTGTCAGTGACAAAGAAATTGCTCGGATATTACCCTTCTTTTTCTTTGTAGCTTCATGGGCTTGTACTTTTAGCTGTCCATTGTGTACGTGTTGTGGTGGGGTTTTGGTGCAGGGTGGGTGNGGGTGGGTGGGTGGTCTTTGATGGAATTTCCTACTTCTTTCTATCACAGTTCAAAGAAAACCCTATAGCATTAATAATTCTAATCAGCAGAGGATTAAGAAGCTGCTTAATTCACAGAAACGTTCTTGTTTCTATTTCTTCATCTTATTACCACACCTACACACAGTTTGTGTTTTCAGGTGTTAGCCGAGAATCTCTTGAATATCTGGTTCTAGATGGTTGCTCTATTTTAGAGAAATTTCTAGAAATCCTCGGAAGAATGAAGCCGGAGTTAAAGATTAAGATGGAAGACTCTGGGATAAGGGAACCACCATCGTCTATTATTCATCACCAAGCTCGTTGTACAGAGCTAGATTTGAGTGCTATGAAAAACCTTGTAGCTCTTCCACGCAGCATTTGTAAGTTGAAAGGTTTGGTGAATCTAGATGTGTCGTCGTACTGCTCAAAGCTTGCCTGAAGAGATAGGTGATTTAGAAAACTAGCAGGAGCTTGTTGCCAGACAAGCTCTAATTTCCCGACTCCGTCGTCCATTGTCCGCTTGAACAAGCTTAAATTCTTGACTTTTGAAAAAAAATAATTAAAAGATGGAGTATTCTTTGTGTTCCCTCAGGTGAATGAAGGGTTACACTCAGTGGAAATTGTGAATTAGTTGCTGCAAATTAATAGATGGAGGACTTCCAAAAGACATTGGATGCACAGCTTCTTTGAAAAAGATGCATCTCAGTGGAAATAATTTTGAGCATTTGCATCGAAGCATAGCCCAACTTGGCGCTCTTCAATCCTTGGACCTGAAAGAGTGCAAGAGGCTCAAAGAGTTCCTAGATTTCACGAGGATGCCAAACTTGGAGATTTTGAATCTATCCTATTGTATGAATCTTGAAGAGGTTCATCGTTCCCTGGGATTTCTCAAAGAGCTCTGTACATTAAAATAGACTAATTGTAAACAGCTTAAGATGTTGCCAACTCTGTGCATCGATTCCCTTGGATATCTGGATATGAGGGAGTGCTCTAGTGTAGAAAAGGCATAATACATAAAAGGACACTTAAACTTGGCCTTAGCTGATAAGTAAGCACTCCAACTTTGAGGACGCACATCTAGACACCTCAACTTGATCTCAACTGGCATCGGACACTCCAACTTATCCCCATTGTGTCTTATGGACACCTAACGCTGACGTGGACACATAAATTTTTGGAGGTGTCTAGATGATCATTTGTAAGTTGGAGTGTTCAACAGACATAGTGGAGGCGAGATGTGCGTACTCAAAGTCAAAGTGCTTACTTGCCAGTTGAAGCCAAGTTTGAGTGTATGTTCATGTATTATGTTTATTTTTTTAGAAAATTATCCAAAAGTCATTGGAAGCATGGAAGTATTCCCAAATCATTTTTTCTTCTCATTCTTTCTTCTTTTACCCTTTTTGTTTTCTTTCTTCTTTCCCCTATTGACAGGAGCTCATCAATGGGTGATTTACATATCATCAGTGAGTTTTTTCAATTGATTCTCCATCTTGTCTCCACTTGTGCTTGAGTGAGTTAAAGACTAACGACAAGTTAAAATTTTTGATGCTCAAATCAGATCTTGGAACCATGCGACATTAATTCAATTAGTACCTAAAAGTACTCCCAAATCAATTATTTGAAAATTAGTGATCTTTCAAATGAAGGACTAGGATTTCTCCTCAGCAATCAATTATCATATTCGTTTTGATTTTTTTGAGCAGATGAATACTTCAATTGCTATTTCCTTTGTTCAAATTGGTTAATCTTAGTCTTTCATAAGGACATGTAGCTAGATTCCTTGGCTTTGGTAAACATTCTCCTCTATTTGGTAATCTCCATTGCCCCAAATAGAGCTTCAATCCAAGAATGAGAGAACCTACTCCTGTATACTCTCCATCAGAAACTAACGTTCACCATTTCAAAATATTTTCATATTTTGGGAAAACCAGAAGTTCCTTACACATTACATAACTTCAAAAACTTTATATGGGACGTGTCAGTTTAACACTTCTGCATCAAACATCTTCTTGTCGAAAGGTAATGATCATGCTCTAACAGGAATTCCCCATTTAATGAGCAGATCTTTAGTCCTCAATCTACCATGTAGTTGGATCAATAGGATGAAAAGTTATGTCTATGTATGTATCTAGTTTGATCACCTAAAGCCATCCAATACTTCCTCATGTGTATGATTTTCCTAACCATCCAGGATGCTTGTGTGGGAATAAGCATATCAACAATGTTTTGCTTTTATATATAGTAAGCATGGATCCAAGTTATCCATAATTTGTCTTTCTTCAAACTCAGAGCCCAGGAGTTTACTTGTAGCTATTGGTTCCAGATTCTCAAGTTCAAAACATTTTGTCACGACCCGATTTTTGATCAAGCCGTGACCGGCACCCGGTGCCTTAACTTGACCGAGCGGACCATCTAAGCTTTCTAATATGTTCTTATTCAAAAATAAAAATGTGCGACTCAATGCAATTCTTTGAAAAAATAAATACTCAAGTTCAATTAAACATTCTGAAAATTTGTATAAATGTGTTTATGCACTTTCTTATCATTGTTCAAATATGCATAATGTGAATACATAACTCAAATCTAAAGACTGTCTATGAAGCCTCTAAACTGGAGATATTGACTACACAAAAGGAACAAGTGAATAAGAATATGTGTCCTTGCCGAAAGCAAAAAGTGGAGCTACCAAAAGCACGGTAAACGAAGGATCTTTAGCCTTTAGTACGCTCGTCTGCAAAATAGGTACCTACGTTGTACCACTGACCAACACAGAGAATGTCAGTATAATCCACCGTACTCAGTAAATCTCAATATCCCCCTCACTAAAGTTAGAACGAGGTTTAATTAAATATGTATGAAATAACATAAACTCTGAAATGGAACGGTACATTAAAAAACTTATCAGGTAAATATATTACATTTAAGCAATCACCACTAAATATTTCTTAGTTAAGTACATTTCCTTCTTTAGCTTTTAGATAGTTGCAGTTGACTGAACTTTTCTTAATTACGTCCAACTGTGGCGATTAGTAACCCTTTATAAGGTTACTTCTAGCCCTTTATACGACAACCAAATCTTTTGTGCCTCGTTATGGCAATATTAGCAACCCTTAGTACGGTCGCCACTCATGTTGAGCCTCATTATGAAAAAATTAGTAACCCTTGTATGGTTACTCGTAACCCTTTATACATTTACCATTTCATTAAGGTTTGGATTAAACCTTCAAGATTTTATCTTTAACATGGTTATGACACTTAAAGCACATTCTAGTGTTCTTCATTTTTCTGAAATTGGTAATATTGTATTCCCCAGCATTAAGGACACGATTGGCAACCCAATAAACAACAGAACAAAAGAAAAACCAGATTTTAATTACAAATAACCAAGAAGGTCAACTATTTGTTCTACATCCTCTATACTTTCCTTTTTACACCAAAAAAGCAAGGATATGACACAATTCCATTTAACATTCTGAATGGAATTAAATCTATCATCAAAACATCTCTCATTCCTCTCTTTCCACATTGTCCACCAAATGCACGCTGGGATGACTTTCCACCATTTCTTGTCTCTTGCTTCCACCTCTTCTAATCCAACAACTTAGAAGGTCAGCAGTATGTTCTGGCATAACCCAATTTGTGTCAGTAAGGCTAAGAAAAAGGGACCATAGTTGTGAAGTTATTCTGCAATGCAGAAACAGGTGCTTATTAGTATCCTCTGCCGCATTGCAAAAGAAGAACCTTGAGACTATCTGAAAGCCCCTCCTTTTTCAGTCTCTCCTGAGTAAGGCATGCTTTTCTAGCCACTAGCCAGGAGAATCATTTAACTTTAGTTGGTTCCCAACCTTTCCGGATTTGTCTCTATGGGCCTGCTCCTCCTTGCATCTCTCTTAGCTCCTTCTGATATAACCTCTTCACTGAAAATACTCCATCAACTTCATGCTTCCAGCTGGTACAGTCTGTGCATGTTAATGTTCCTTGCATCCCTTAAAGATGTTGATTTCTTGTAAAGCCTGGCCAAACTATCCACCTCCCAATCATTTAGATGCCTTTTGAATTGTAGACCCTAACCATCAGTGGACCAGCTTTCAGCGATTGTTACCTCAGGATTAGAACAGGAGGAGTAAAGTTCTGGAAAAGGTCATTAAAGCCCTCTGGCCTTTCCATTTATCCTTCCAAAAGGAAATTCGTTGTCCATTACCCACATTGTGAATAATATCTTGTGACTTTCTCCCATAGTCTTCTTATTGTTTTCCAGACGGAAACTCCACAAGTGTTGGTAGCCTGGTTAGAATCCATGGGCTGGTTTGCCCATCCTTGCTTTGGATGACCTCTTTCCACAGTGATTCCTCTTCACTAGAATACCTCCACAACCACTTCATCAACAAACATTCATTTTGTAATGTCAAATTTCTAACACCAAGGCCACCTGAATTCTTACTGAGCTGGGCAATCTCCCATTTCACTGAGTGCATTCTTTTCCCTTCCTTATTACCAAGCCAGAGAAAATCCCTCCTCAATTTGTCTAACTTCTTTACCACCTCAGAGGGGATAGGGAAGAGGGACATCGCATATGTCGATAAGGAGCTTTTGCATTTATCAGAGTGAGTCCCCAAGGGACAAGTATTGGGATTTCCATGTGGCCAGTTTTATTTCTGTTTTCTCAATTATACTATCCCATATCTTCAAATCCTTATGCATGTTGCCTAAAGGCATACTCTAATAAACTGTGGGCAGAGCATCTAGTTTGCACCCCAATATGTTAGCTAACACCTGCATCTGAGTCACTTCCTTGATGGGGAAAAGACAGCTTTTCCTCCAGTTTACACTAAGGCCAGACACTGCCTCAAAAGTAACCAAAATAAACCTTGTATAACTTATTTGTTCCCCTTTAGCCTCACAGAATATCATGGTGTCATCTGACATATTTCCATGTCATCCCCTACCCTGTCATTGAGGGAGAAACCTTTCAGCCACCTCTTCTGTACAACCACCTTCATCATGTCATTTAGACCTTCCATAACCAATACAAGAAGAAAAGGAGACATAGGATCTCCTTGCCCTAAGACTCCTGTCAGAGGAAAAGAAACCTCAGGTTCTACATTTATTAAAATAGCGAACCTAACAGTTTTGATACAGAATCCGATCCACTCCACCCATCTGTCCCCAAAGCCCATCTGCCTAAGTAATTCTATAGGAAGTCCCAATTGACATGATCATACGCCTTCTCTATATCCAGCTTGCACATAATACTAGGGGCTTCGCCTTTCAGTCTGGAATCCACACATTCACTTGCTATTAGAGCAACATCCATAATTTGTCTTCCCTTTATAAATGCCAACTGGTATTTGTTGACCAGCTTACTGACCACCTTTTTTCATTATTTCAGCCAGAACCTTTATTATGATTTTGTTGACTCCACAAATGAGGCTTATTGGTCTGAAATCCCTTAATTCTGAAGCACCAACTTTTTTGGGGATCAATGCAACATAAGTAGCATTAATACTCTTCTCAAAATGCAGGGGTTGCACTAAGGTTTATAAAATACTTACCTTAAACCCCTCTTTAAAATCTTGCCTTATATAGTTGCAATGAGAACCTTCAAAAGAGATACTACTTTGTTTTGCCACCTTCAAGAGTTTGAACTTGAAAACTAGTAAACTCAAAAATCAAAAGATAATACTAGAAATCGGGGGAAATTACGATGAAATATTGCCACTATTTAAGTTATGGATGCCAGAAAGTTAATCTGCCGTTTTGAAAAGATTTCAGAAGTGCAGGAAAGACCAATATTGTCTCAGAAAAATGAGAATCCTCAACTTTCCACAGGCTTTTCCTATCAAAGTGTATGATCATAACAACTTAGAATCCTCGACAGATTTAGCTTCTAAATTTTATGTTATACTTGAATCTGTTTTTTGACTCGTTCATTTATGGTGGTTTATTTTTTGATGCTCGCTGGTTGTTACATTAGCAGAAATCTCTGTTTTAGATATATGAATCTCTCTTGTTACGGCAGGGAGGTCGGTAAAAAGACGAAACAAATGAAGATGCAGCACAGCTTGAGACAGAGGAGGAAGCTGGACTGCGAGGTGAAGTTGAGGTTCGTTCTCGCTCATGATCTCTTTCAGTTCTTTTGTGCTTCTTTTGAAGGAAAATGTGAAACATAAGAAACCTAGTCTCTGTGTTAACTTATCTATTACATCAGATAAAATCTGTTACAATTCTCAAAAACATCAGATAATGACAGGATACAAGTGCTAGATTATTAAGCCAAAAAGTTCCTTGGTAGGCCTTTGCTCAAGACCGAATGCACTAATTCACGATTAGATGTTGTGATCACTGTGGATTAGGAATATGCGATCTTTTTATCTTACTGTCTGCTGTCTATCTTGTTGAAATTGATCTTGATAAAGTAATAATTAACATCTGTGTCTCGATTGCTTATAAGTGGTTTTAACAAGTTCACTTTTTTTTTTTTTGAGAATGGTAACATTGTATTCATCAGTGCATAAAAGATTGCACTGGCAAAAGAAAGTACAAAGAAAACTGGAAAGCCTATTTACACTTCACAAAGCTTCCAAAAAGTCTAGGGTGGCTTCAGCACCCTCTATACAAAATTCTTTACACAAAAAATGCAAGTTCAGAATACAATTCATCTTTACTTTCTGTAAAGTACTACTCTTGTTATCAAAAGTCAAAACATCTGGTGTTTCTTTCCCTCCAGATGGTCCACCAAATGCACAAAGGGATTGCCCTCCACCATTTGTTCTGCTTTATATTCCACCTAACTTGGTCCCAAGCTATCAAAAGTTCAAAGGTGTTTTCCGGCATAACCCATTGAATGTTGGCCAGTGCCAGAAAAAACTGCCACAGCTGGCCAGTATATGCACAATGCAAAAAAAGGTGGTTGTTATCTTCTGCTGTTGCATTGCAAAGGCAGCATATGGACACCAGCTGTAAACCCCTTCTCTGAAGATTTTCATGAGTTAAGCAAGCCTTTCTAGTCACCAGCCATGAGAAGCAGTTCACTTTTGCAGGTGCTTTAGCCTTCCAGATCTGCTTCCAGGGCTAGCATGAGTGATGACCCTCATTGCTAAAGAAAGCATAGGCACCCTTTACTGAGAACACCTTTGTCCCCTTGCCCTTCCATACCAAGACATCTTCCTCATTATTAAGAGCACTCACCCCATCTAGAATCTGCAAAAAGGAGGTCATTCTTTCCATTTCCCAATCATTTAGCCTTCTGAAGTTGAAATTCCATCCGTTTTGATTTTTGACTTCACTAATAGAGGCATCATTATTCATAGTCAGTCTTTGAAATTCTGGAAAACTGTCTTTTAAAATTTCCTGGCCAACCCATCTCTCATTCCAAAAAGCAATTTTTCTACCATTTCCCGGAGATAGTTCAGTGTTATCTGCAAAGGCTTCCCAAAGAACCCTGATGGATTTCCATAAGCTTACTCCATGTGGAGTTTTTACTGTTTTGGTGCACCAGTGACCAAGCGCTCCATACTTTTTATGTATGCCCTCTTTCCAGAAGGCATAAGCTATTATCCTCTCCGGCATACCTCCATAGCCATTTTGTCAGCAAGCTTTTGTTGTGTAGTCTCAAATTTCTGATACCTATACCTCCATCCCTTTTGCTCATGACTGTTTACCATTTCACTAGGTTGTACCTCTTCTTCTCTGAATTTCCTTGCCATAAAAAATGCCTCCTTAGAGTGTCCATCCTTTTTTCCACTTTAGAAGGGATAGGGAACAGGGACATGACATAGGTGGGCAATGCATCCAACACTCTGTTGATCAAAGTGGTTCTTTCCCCAACAAGTTCACTTTTTTTTAACATATTAGAAGCAAGTGTGTTTCACTTACTTGGCCTTATGTACATAGGTGTTCAAGACACACTTCTGCCAAGTTCAAGTGTCTATCTGGTCACTCTAAGTTTGAGTGTCTATCTAACAAAATGTGTCAAGTTTCAGGGGTTATCGAGGTATTAAACCTTCGAGTAAGTTGTTAAATATTCATAAATCTTAATCATACAGATCTCAATCTTTAAGTAATTTTTATTTTTTTTAAAAAGAAAGATTTTATTGATGAATATTTGTGAGTATAATTCTGTTTATCGCTTGATTTATCTCTCTGAATTTTCTCCGTGATTCAAGAGTTGTTAGTAGCGTATTTCTCAAATGTAGGATGGTTTGGACCGCCGTGCGATGTATTTGATTGCTAGGAACATCAGCCGATATTTGATCTCTTTATGAATACCCAAAGGTTTATGGGATATTCGAGATAATTTTTAAGTTGAGTGTGTTTTTTAATCACTTAATGAGTCTGAATAGATTTGAATTATTAATATTTATAAAAAAAGTTTAATATCATTAAGATGTTATCCATTTAAGAATTTGCCCAAAAAATCGATTTTACACCACTAACCATTATTGCCGTCCGCCGTTATCAATTACCAACCACCATCTTTTTCAGTTCTTCTATTCCAAATGGACTCATTTCTGGACCCACTATTTTTTTCACTTTCCATCTGCTCAAAGAAAAATTGGACCATAGCATTGCATTTGATATTACATTGCATTTGATATTACATTGGAGTTTGGGTAGGGGAGGGGTGGGGTGGGTGGGGGTCTTAGAAGGAATTTCCTACTTACTTCCATTACAGTATTTTACTGCTTTTGACCGGTTTTTTTATCTTCAACGCAATGAAGTCAAGTAGTTGCATTGTCAGTGATAAAGATATTACTAGGATATTACCTTATGTTTAGGCAATGAAATCAAGTCAAGATTATCACAATGAATGAGTGAAGTCAAGTCGTGTTTGTTGGTGATAAAGAAATTACTGGGATATTACCCTTCTTTTTCTTTGCAGCTTCATCGGCTTGTACTTTGATCTGTCCACTGTACATGTTACTGTGGAGTTTGGAGCCAGAGAGGGTGGAGAGGTGGTCTTCTATTATTCAGTGAAAACCTACAACATTTAATGCTACACTGTATACCAGTTGACTAGGTCCAATTGCAATAATTCAAATCAAAATTGGAGTAGGTCCCATCTTCATAGAAACTTTTCATATTTGATCAATGTTATCTCTTGCCACAACCACAATCTATCCATACTGTTCTTTTCTTTCTTCTAAAATTTCAACGAATCCATGGAATCATCTTCTTCTTCTGCGAGTAATTCACGGCACTGTCCTTGTCCTCGATGGAAGTACGATGTCTTTCTAAGTTTTAGAGGTGAAGATACTAGGAGAACGTTTACGGGTCACTTGTACCAAGGTTTGAAAAACAGGGGAATATTCACCTTTCAAGATGATAAAAGGCTAGAGCATGGGGATTCAATCCCAGAAGAACTCTTGAAAGCTATTGAAGAATCTCAAGTTGCACTCGTCATTTTCTCAAAGAATTATGCTACATCAAGGTGGTGCTTGAATGAACTAGTGAAGATCATGGAATGCAAGGACGAAAATGAACAAACAGTTATACCGGTCTTCTATGATGTGGATCCATCACACGTTCTAAACCAAAGTGAGAGCTTTGCAGAAGCATTTGCCGAACATGAATTAAAGTATAAGCATGATGCTGAGGGAATGCAGAAGGTGCAAGGATGGAGGAAAGCCCTAACTGTTGTTGCAAATCTAAAAGGACATGACATCCGCCAAGGGTGAGTATAATAAAATATATGCAAGAATTTTATTTTATAATTTCTTTAAAAATGAATGGCAGTTTGATTTTATATGTTTTTATCAGCACCCTCTCTTTTGTTCAGCATTCACTACTGTAGGACAAATAGCTCTCCACATTAACTGTGCAATTATGTGTTTACAAACAACTTTTATATCAAGTATTCATTTCTTTTTTATGAATTTAAACTATTTGAAAGCTTTTAGTAACCGTCTCCCTTGTAGTGTTAATAGACTTAAGGATTTCAGTCATTCTTTAAGAAAAATTGTTGATTTTACGAAACACATAATCAATTTATTTTTGGTTTTAACACTTCAATCCAAACATGTGATGCTTATTTATAAAACCAACTCTCCGTTGGTTCTTGAAAACTACTTATATTCAGTTAAGACAAACGGGCTCTTAGTCTTTGTCATATATATGCTCACTAAAAGTATGAAATACTTATAAATACTTGACTTTCTTATGCTTATCCACAATTAATCTTCTTATTTTTGTAGGGTTGAATCAGAGAATATTCAACAAATTGTTAACCAAATTTTGTCCAAATTATGCAAGACTTCAGTATCTTATTTGCAAGATGTTGTGGGAATAGATACTCATCTAGAGGAAGTAAAATTCCAATTAAAGCTTGAAATCGATGATGTTCGGATTGTGGGTATCTGGGGCATGGGGGGAATTGGAAAAACGACAATAGCAAGGGCAATTTTTGACACTCTCTCTTATCAATTTGAAGCTGCTTGTTTCATTGCGGAAATTAAGGAAAACAAATGTGGAATGCATTCTTTGCAAAATATCCTTCTCTCAGAACTGTTAGGGGAAAAAGATAATTACGTGAATAATAAGGAGGACGGAAAGCTCATGATAGCTCGTAGACTTCGTTTTAAGAAGGTTTTAGTTGTGCTTGATGACATAGATCACAGAGACCATTTGGATTACCTAGCAGGGAATATTAATTGGTATGGTGATGGCAGCAGAATTATTGCAACAACTAGAGACAAACATTTGATTGGGAAGAACGATTTAGTATATGAAGTGACTACACTACCTGACCATCAAGCTATTAAATTGTTCAATCAATATGCTTTCAAAGAAGAAGCTCCAGATGAATGTTTTGAGAAGCTCTCATTGGAGGTTGTACATCAAGCTAAAGGCCTTCCTTTAGCTCTGAAAGTGTGGGGTTCTTTCTTACATAAGAGGGACGCGACTGAGTGGAGAAGTGCTATAGAGGAAATGAAAAATAACTGTAATTCAGAAATCGTTGAAAAGCTCAGAATTAGCTACGATAAACTGGAGACCATACAACGAGATATATTTCTAGATATAGCATGCTTCTTTCGAGGGGAAGGAAAAGATCACATCATGCAAATTCTTGAGAGCTGTTATTCTGGAGCAAATATTGGGTTGCATGTCTTAATTGATAAATCTCTTGTGTTCATCTCTAAAAAAAATACGATTCAAATGCATGACTTAATACAAGAGATGGGTAAATATGTGGTGAAAATGCAAAAATATTTGGGAGAAGCTAGCAGACTATGGGACGTCGAAGATTTTGAAGAAGTGATGGTCAACGATACTGTAAGTAGGCTAGAAAATGCAATAATATTATATTTCCAGGTTTCATATATATCAAAATTTGTTTATCTTATGTTATTAAGCCATGGATTAGTTTAGTTACTGCTTAATATGTTTAATCAAACTTTCATTCTTTGGATTAACTTGAAATTTATACAATATTTTTTACATAATAACTCAATCAGTAATTTTGTAAGCTAATATTACTCATCAATTTACCCCGAGTAACATTTTATTAATAAAATTCCTCAATTGGAAAGATATAAGTTAAGAGGGACAAAACTTAACTTACCAGTTCCCCCGGAATTCACTTGATCATTGACTATATTTCAAAGATGGCAATTATTGGTGTTGTTTCAATTACAATTTCGTTCTATCATAACATGAAAAACTTTTCGATTTGACTCTAAAGAACTCAAAAAATGTATTATAAAAGAAATAAAATTATAGAATTAATTGCACAGAGTATCTTAGTGACATATTTCTTTGGAAAGACCACCTAACTAATATTTTACCTTAAAACTTTTTGATTGTACTAGCTCTTCAAGAACTGTAAGTGCAGTGACAAATAATACAAAAATGACAAAATATGGCATTGCAAGGAGTGAGAAAGTAGTCATACTGGCATGCAGATTTTATATAGACATTTGAAGTTATACTTTGATCAGGGTACCAAGGCAATGGAAGCAATCTGGCTAGAAGATATTCATGACTTATGCTTTAGCAAAAAAACCATGGAAAATATGAAAAGGCTTAGAATATTACACATCAGGAACTTTCATACACATGATGACTCCATTGAGTACCTGCCCAACAACTTGCGTTGGTTTGACTGTTGCGGGTATCCTTGGGAATCTTTACCAGAAAACTTTGAACCCAAAAGGCTTGTTCATCTTGATCTCCGGGGGAGTTCGCTGCGTTATTTATGGACAGAATTAAAGGTACAATAGTTGAATTCAATTTTATGTTCTTTTGGTCAAATACATAGATAGACGCTAAAATTGACAACTGCGAGATAGACACATGAACTATTCCAGTGACCATAGATACACGTCTTATTGACATAAGTATGTCTTTTGAATGCCCAATCTGACCTGGCAACAAGTGTGACATACAATTGCGTTGGGTGATTTATTAACCAGCTCCAACTGTTAAAAACATAGGAAGGTGATGATGTAGCTCATTTACAATTGATTGGGTGCTGGTTGTAACTTATAATTTGTAGTACTTTCTAATTTCCATATAATCCTTCGAAATAGTTTCTAGATTCATAGATTCCCCCCAGCCTAATCCAATTGTCATTCTTTCTGTGTTCTGAATAGCAGCATTTGCCGTCTCTGCGAAAGCTAAATCTCAGTCGCTCTTTTAACCTTATGCAAACACCAGATTTCACAGGGATGCCAAATTTGGAGTATTTGGATCTGGGATGTTGTAGTAATCTTGAAGAGGTTCACCATTCCCTGGGATATTCTAGAAAACTCGTTCAGTTGGATTTGAGAGATTGTGAAAGCCTTAAGAGATTTCCATATGTTAACGTGGAATCTCTTAGATCTCTAAATCTACGATTTTGCTCTAGTTTAGAGAAATTTCCAGAAGTCCTCGGAACAATGAAGTCGGAGTTAGAGATTAAGGTGGAACGCTCTGGGATCAGGGAACTACCATCATCTATTCAATACCTAACTCATATTACCAAGCTAAATTTGAGTGATACGAAAAACCTTGTAGCTCTTCCAAGCAGCATTTGTAAGTTGAAAGGTTTGGTGAAGCTAGATGTGTCGTGGTGCTCAAAACTCGAAAGCTTGCCACAAGAGATAGGTGATTTAGAAAACTTGGTGAAGCTTGATGCCAAACGTACTCTAATTTCACAACCTCCGCCTTCCATCGTCCGCTTGAACAATCTTAAATTCTTGACTTTTGGAAAACAAAAATCAGAAGATGGAGTTTTCTTTGTGTTCCCTCAGGTGAATGGAGGGTTATGCTCATTGGAAATTCTGGATCTCAGTTACTGCAATCTAATTGATGGAGGACTTCCGGAAGACATTGGATGCTTGTCCTCTTTGAAAGAGTTGTATCTCGATGGAAATAATTTTGAGCATTTGCCTCGAAGCATAGCCCAACTTGGTGTGCTTCGGTCCTTGTACTTATCAAATTGCACAAGGCTTAAAGAGTTGCCAGGTTTCATGAGGATGCCAAACTTGGAGACTTTGAATCTGCCAAATTGTATGAATCTCGAAGAGGTTCATCATTCCCTGGGATTTCTCAGAAAGCTCTTGAGATTAGAATTGACTGATTGTGAACGACTTAAGAGGTTTCCAGCTCTGTGCATCGATTCCCTTGAATATCTTGATATGAGGGGGTGCTCTAACTTAGAAAATTTTCCAGAAATCCTTGGAAGCATGAATTTGGAGTTAAAGAGTGGGATAAGGTACCTATATTTGATAGGTTTAGAAAACCTTGTAGCTCTTCCAAGCAGCATTTGTAAGTTGAAAGGTTTGGTGGGTCTAGATGTGTCGTGGTGCTCAAAACTCGAAATCTTGCCAGAAGAGATAGGTAATTTAGAAAACTTGGAGGAGCTTGATGCCAGCTATACTCTAATCTCACGGCCTCCGCCTTCCATCATCTGGTTAAACAAGCTTAAATACTTGAGTTTTGCAAAACAAAAATCAGAAGATGGAGTGTACTTTGTGTTCCCTCAGGTGAATGAAGGGTTACGCTCATTGGAAGATCTGGATCTCAATTACTGCAATCTAATGGATGGAGGACTTCCGGAAGACATTGGATGCTTACACTCTTTGAAAAAGTTGCATCTCAAGGGAAATAATTTTGAGCATTTGCCTCGAAGCATAGCCCAACTTGGTGCTCTTCAATCCTTGGACTTATCACATTGCAACAGGCTTACACAGCTGCCAGAATTTCCACAGCAATTAGATACAATATATGCAGATTGGAACAATGATTTGATCTGTAATTCGTTGTTTTGGAATATCTCATCTTTCCAGCATGACATCTCTGCTTCAGCTTCCTCGTCACTAAGAGTATTTACCTCTGGGGGGAATATCCCAAGCTGGTTCCGCTATCGGGGAACTGGTAGAAGGGTAACAGTCAATTTGCCTGAAAATTGGTATCTACGTGATAACTTCTTGGGATTTTCTATATGTTACTCTGGCAGCTTAATTGACATCAAAGCATACTTGATTCCCTTATGTGATGATGGGATGTCGTGGATGACTCAGAAACTAAAATTACCCCTTCCAAAATGGAGTACAGAACCTAAGATTCTTTTTTTCTTGGTACCTTTTGCTAGCTTATGGAATACATCCAAGGCAAATGGAAAAACACCAAATGACTATGGGCTTATTAGGTTATGTTTTTCTGGAGAAATGAAAGAGTTTGGATTCCGTTTGTTGTATAAAGATGAACATGAGCTTGAGGCCTTGTTACAAGTGAGGGAAAATAATGATGAACCAACAGAACATTGCTCCTCTTGTTCTAATGCTCGTGGGATCTCTGTCTTTGAGAATCTGCAGCAACAAGTAGAGGCCCCAGTCTCTTCAGAAACTTTGCAGCTCTTTACCACAAGCCCAGGAATTTAGCTTAAATATAGGTATTTACCTCATGATTTTTTTTTCTCTAGTTGGTAGTGAAATTGCGTTCTCTCTTTTTATGTAATCTCTCCTATTAGCTACAAAGTCTTCTTCCAAAACCAATAATATTTTTGTTCTCAATTCATTCATTTCTTTTTCCTTTTTGTTTTCTTTCTTCTTTCCCCTATTGGCAGGAGCTCATCAATGGGTGATGTACATATCAACAATGAGTTTTGTCTATTGATTCTCCACCTTTTCTCCACTTGTGCTGAGGCATGATTAACCATGGTGAGTTAAAAGATAATACTAAAAATTTGGGAGAAATTAGTTATGGATGCTAGAAAGTTACTCTGCCATTTTGGAAAGATTTCAGAAGTGCAGGCAGCACTAATACTTGATGATTCATAACAGCTCAAATTTTCTCATGGTCAGTTAGAAAGAACTGCTTTACCCTCTGCTATCCTAACAGTTTTCTGAAAGTGGATCTTCAGGTCTTGCATTGGAAATAAATGTTAGCTTTCCGAATTCTATGCTATTCTCAAAAAGATGCTTTTGACTTGTTCATTTATAATTTTCTCTAAAATGGTTATTTGAAATAAAGTGTTTTGTTTCTTTAATTAGTTACTCACCTCTTCAATGAAAATGGAGGACTAAGATTTCTCCTCACTAATTAATTATCATATTTGTTTTGAACTATCGTGGTTTATTTAGTAAATGAATACTTCAATTGTTATTTCCTTTGTCCAAATTGGTTAATCAGAGTCTTTATGAGGACATGTTTCTAAAATTCGTTGGCTTTGCTGTGTGATATTTGAGCATCTATTCCCTATAGTTGGCAAAAGAATTATTCTCCTCCACCCCACAAAGGTAGGGAGCATCTATTCTATAGTTGGCAAAAGAATTATTCTCTCCACCCACAAAGGTAGGGTAAGATCTACGTATACTCTACCCTCCCCAGATCTTACTTGTGGATACTAGATATATTGTTGTTGTTGTTTATTTCACATGTACAGAGTCAATCCATGATTGAGAGTCTAAGAGGGAAAAAAGGAACTGTGCATGTTAAATAAAAAATGGTAAATAAATACGAGATCTAATTGTATCTTCAAGTTAAGCAACCTTCTGGAAATGTGTATTACTGTCTTACTTCATTTTTTAGAATTTTCTTACCTGCAAGATATCTTGTTCGAGGTGATAATGCTCGATTGAGAAAGCGGATTACTATTAGAACTTCCAGATACCACTGTTCAGACCCTTGTGCCTGAATCATTAAGAGTGAGTGCTTAGTTTAACTATGTTCTGCATTAGTTACAGAGCTAGTTTTCGATCCACTATTAAGTATTATATGTTTACTTGTATTTGTGCTATTCTTATCTGACAACATTGATGCATATGAAGGTCTTGAGATACATTGGGATCATGGATGCTGTCAACAGAAAGGGACTCGTTGAGCTGCAAAGATACAGTAAGGAGTGCACAACTCTCAGGATTGGATTAACTGAAAGATATTCAAAGCAACCTCTGATAGTGCTTTGACAGGGGTGGAGTTTTCTATGACATCTTGCGACTTGTGTCATATCTTGGTGCTCCATTATAATTCATTTACGGAAAGCCAGTGTTCCTCACAGATAAAAAGATTTCTCTGAGCTATCATTGCTAGATGCATTTGAGGTTCTTCTTATAGAAAAGGCAAAGGGTTGTTATTCCCAGAGGTAGCCACTGATCCATGGCTACAAAACTTGCTAATGTAGATCACTCTTTATGCATCTCTGTTTTCACTCTGATTGTTTTGTTAGGGTAAATCTGTTACAACTTTTAAATACAAATATCTCTCTTGTGGACAGTGGAGGAAGCTTGACTACGAGGTGAAGTTGAGGTTTCTTCTCCGTCGTCAAGGTGAAAACAAGCAACAAAGTCTTACTGAGTCGTGGATTATTATATCAAAACTGTTTGCACTATTTCATGGTTAGATGTGATGTGATGGTTTCAAATGAGGAATATGCAGTCCTCTTTATCTTACTGTCTGCTGTTTCTTGTTGAAATTGATCTTGATAAAGCAATAACATCTGTATCTCGATTACATTTTAAGTGGTATTAACAAGTTCCAGTCTTTTGAATTTCAAAAAAAAGAAAACAAGTTCCAATCTTTTGGATTATTTTTGCAGTGCAAAATGAGAACATGGTATTTGAGAAGAAAGCTGGTGACACTGCCTATGAAGGGCACATGTTTCCTCTGTTTGTAACAGAACAACTAGACTCTTGCCATGAGAAAGAGATTCGCGAAAGAACTTTGGTATGCAATAAGCGAGTAAATATCTCAAAAGGTCACTCCACTATGAGTAATTATGTAGAAAAGTCATTTAACTATGTTTTGTATCAATAAAGTCATTCAACTTCAGGCTTTTCTCTTATAAAATCACTCAATGAAATTTGTCCATCAAAAAAGTCCTCTTTACCCCCTTAATTCTCGTCTTAGTACAGGTGATATGACACCTCTCTTGTACTAGAATACCTAGTTTCATTATGAAATGAAGTAAGATCTTCACAATTTCTGACAAGTAGCTTACAAAAACCAATTGCAGCAATTTAGTACATATGAACATAATTCATCGAAAAATTATATTAAGTGCATGAAGCATTCTACGTCCGCATAGGGTTAGGGGTAGCTCCGCATCCAAAAAGGGAACGAAGACAACTTTACCGTTACACCAACACTCCAAGTTTATCAGTATAGTCTTGACCTTACCATTTACATTGACAAACTAAGATCTCAAATATCTTTTTTTTTTTTAGACAAATCATCTTTTATTATTGAATTTAAATTATATGCAATGATAACGTTAATTATATTTACACAAACATATCACTCATAACTAATACTTGGGGGTCTTTTCTTTTATTAATACTTTTCTTAAACTAATGTTTAATAGAGATCGATTTTCAAGTCATCAAAGCACTACAGAAGGTTTCTGATAGGTTATTTATACATGTTTTATGAAATTTTTAATACAAATACAAGATTTGAGCCGACGTTATTAAGTTCTCGCGAATATGTAGTATCGATTTCATAAAAATACATTTTCATCCATAAATTAGTTTAAGGAGAGGGCCTATTCTAATCAATAGTGGAGTAGACTAGCTTCATCCGGTGGTACTTTTAGCTGTCCATTGTGTACGTATTGCAGTGGAGTTTTGGTCTTTGAAGGAATTTCCCACTTTGAACTTGTGAATTAAAGTAACTGTCGAATCCCTTTAATTTCCTCACTAGAATAAAATGTTTCCCTTTGTGCTTAAGGGAATTCAACAATTTATACAGGCGGAATACATCAATAATTCCTTAATTTTGTCGCTAAATTTATTTGCACACTCGAACTATAATATGTTCTAATTGAACACGTGAAGAAACATTCACATTACATAGATAAGTTAACCACTTAAACTACGTCATCTCCTTTAACTGTATGCATTATCCTCAATAAATCGTATATAGCTTAAACTCCTTTAGGAAAAAATACATGGAATGACACATTTGGAAAAATTGAACCCCTAGCTTTTCCTAATAAAAAAAATGATACATGTTCTGGTACACTTGAAAACTTGTTAACATCTTCTTCCTCCTCTAATCTTTCTTTTTAATAAATTACAGTTGTTGAATTAACATATTTTAAAATTTCAAGTAGGAACCATATTAATTGTTTTTTGTCTTCTTTTGTTGACGAGAAGACCCATTATTATTATTTTTTTGGAACACACCCACAGCCACTATAACCTGTGCCACAGCCTTTGTCCTGTAATAGCCTGCAAATCACGCAGGAATGTAAACTGCATTATGCAAGTTCTGTGCGATAGGCTCGACTTAGCATTGAAGGGATGGAACCCGAATCAGCCGTGGGATAACCACCAAACCAACTGAGCCATTCCGAAGGACAAGACTGTTTTTTCCATCCATAAAGTAGTTTAATTAAGGAGAGAGCCATCTAATTATACTAATAATTTCCTCTATTCTTTCTTTATTTACAGTTGTTGTTGATTGTTCTTTTCCATTCAAGTAGGACCCCATTGTGTTGTCTGCTTTCAGCGATGAAGAAACCAATTATCAAACATATTTTACAATTTCAACAATATTTATAATGACAGGTGGAGTAGAGCATCAATAATTCACAGAGAGAAACATTCATCTTATAATTGCAACAGTTTGATGTTTTCTTTTGCAGACATCCATGGCATCTTCTTCTTTTGTGAGTAATTCACAGCATTGTCCTCGATGGAAGTACGACGTCTTTCTAAGTTTTAGAGGTGAAGATACTCGTAAAACATTTACAGGTCACTTATACGAAGGTTTGAAGAACAGGGGAATATTCACCTTTCAAGATGAGAAAAGGCTAGAGCATGGCGATTCGATTCCAGAACAACTCTTGAAAGCTATTGAAGAGTCTCAAATTGCCCTCGTCGTTTTCTCAAAGAATTATGCTACATCGAGGTGGTGCTTGAATGAACTAGTGAAGATCATGGAATGCAACAAGTATGGAAATGGACAAACTGTCATGCCGGTCTTCTATGATGTGGATCCGTCACATGTTCGATATCAAAACGAGAGCTTTGCAGAAGCATTTGCCCAACACAAATTAAAGTATAAGGATGATATTGAGGGAATGCAGAAGATGCAAGGATGGAGGACTGCCCTAACTGCTGCCGCAAATCTAAAAGGATATGATATCCGTGACGGGTGAGTGAAAAACACATAAATGCACTTCATGTAGAAAGAAACGGCATAATTTCCATTCAAATTTGGATGCCTCTGTGAAAGACTATCTACAAGAATGAGTCAAACAGAGAGTCTTAAATATATTTTTCATATTTTCTAAAAATAGAATGATGGTTGATTATGTATTTCTCTCTGTAAGAAGGAATAGTTTGATGTAGTCCTTTTTATCATTATTATGGACTCTACAATGTGAAATACTTTTTATTCTTGACTTTCTTATCTGTATATATCAGGAGTATTCTTTTTTTTGTAGGATTGAATCAGATTGTATTCAACATATTGTTGACCAAATTTCGTCCAAATTATGCAAGACTTCAGTATCTTATTTGCAAAAAATTGTGGGAATAGGTACTCATTTAGAGAAAGTAAAATCCCTACTAGAGATGGAAATCGATGATGTTCGGATTGTGGGGATCTGGGGAATGGGGGGAGTCGGTAAAACGACAATAGCAAGGGCTATTTTTGATACAAATTCAGATCAGTTTGATGGTGCTTGTTTCCTTGAGGATATTAAAGAAAACAAATGTGGAATGCATTCTTTGCAAAATATCCTGCTCTCTGATTTGTTAAGGGAAAAAGAAAATCGCATATATAGTAAGGAGGATGGAAAGCACATGATAGCTCGTAGACTTCGTTTTAAGAAGGTTTTAGTTGTGCTTGATGACATAGATCATAGAGATCATTTGGATTACCTAGCAGGGGATCTTGATTGGTTTGGCAAGGGCAGTAGGATTATTGCAACAACTAGAGACAAGCATTTGATAGGGAAAAATGTAGTATATGAAGTGACTACATTACTTGACCATGAAGCTATTCAGTTGTTCAATCAATATGCTTTCAAAGAAGAAGTTCCAGACGTACGTTTTTACAATCTCTCATGGGAGGTAGTAAGTCATGCTCAAGGCCTTCCTTTAGCCCTGAAAGTGTGGGGTTCTTTTTTACATAAGAGGAGCATAACTGAGTGGAGAAGTGCTATTGACAGAATAAAGAAAAATCCTAGTTCAGAAATTGTTGAAAAGCTCAAAATAAGTTATGATTGGTTGGAGCCTGAAGAGCAAGAGATATTTCTGGATATTGCATGCTTCTTACGAGGGGAAGGTAAAGATTACATCATGCAAGTTCTTGAGAGCTGTGATTTTGGAGCCGATATCGGATTGAGCGTCCTAATTGACAAATCTCTTGTGTTCATCTCGGGAAATGATACGATTGAAATGCATGACTTAATTCAAGAAATGGGTAGATATGTGGTGAAAATGCAAAAAAAATCAGGAGAATGTAGCAGACTATGGGATGCTGAAAATTTCGAAGAAATGATGGTTAACAATACAGTAAGTAGTGATGAATTAGTCTAGTAGTTACTTAATATGTTTAATCCAATTTCATTCTTTGTAAACTAGTGATCTTTACCAGGGGATCAAGACAATGGAAGCAATCTGGTTTCGTCATTGTCAAAAATTATGCTTTAGCAAAGAGGCCATGAAAAATATGAGAAGGCTTCGAATATTATATATCGGTGGTTTTCATACACATGATGACTCCATTGAGTACCTTCCCTACAACTTGCGATGGTTTGACTGTCATAAGTATCCTTGGGAATCATTGCCTCAAGAGTTTGAACCTAAACGTCTTGTTCATCTTAATCTCCGGATGAGTTTGCTGCGTCATTTATGGGCTGGAACAAAGGTATACAATAGCTAGCTGAATTCAATTTTATTTTTCGTTAGGTCAAATACATAGATAGACATATTAACTTTTACCTGGCATTTCTAATTTGTTTCCTATCTGATTCTTTCCATCTTCTGAACAGCATTTTCCGTCTCTACGGATGCTAGATCTCAGCTACTCTGGAAACCTGATGCAAACACCAGATTTCACGTGGATGCCAAATTTGGAGTATTTGCATCTGTCATATTGTAGTAATCTTGAAGAGGTTCACTATTCCTTGGGATGTTCCAGAAAAATCATTCAGCTGAATTTGAAGTATTGTAAAAGCCTTAAGAGGTTTCCATGTGTTAGCGGGCAATCTCTTGAATATCTGGATCTACAAGGTTGCTATAGTTTAGAGAAATTTCCAGAAATACTCAACTTTGGAAGAACTAAGCTGAAGTTAGAGATTATCATGCGTGGCTCTGGGATAAGGGAACTACCATCCCTCGGAAGAATGAAGCCGGATTTAAAGGTTATTGGAAGCTTTGTAGCTTTTCCAAGCACCATCTGTAGGTTGAAAAGTTTGGTTAGTCTAAACCTTGTAGCTCTTCCAAGCTTAAAACTGGATATCTTGCCAGAAGAGATAGGGGATTTAGAAAACTTGGAGTATCTTGAAGCTAGAGGTAGCCTAATTTCACAACCTCCACCTTCCATTGTCCAGTTAAAAAAACTTAAATTCTTGAGTTTTGCAAAACAAAAATCAGAAGTATGCCTTGAAGATGGAGTGTACTTTGTGTTCCCTCGGATTAATGAAGGGTTACGCTCATTGGAGAATCTGGATCTCAGTTACCGCAATTTAATAGATGGAGGACTTCCGGAAGATATTGGATCCTTATCCTCTTTGAAAAAGTTGAATCTCACTGGAAATAATTTTGAGCATTTGCCTCGAAGCATAGGCCAACTTGGTGCTCTTCGATCCTTAAACTTATCAGATTGCAATAGGCTCAAAGAGTTGCCCGGTTTCATGGGGATGCCAAACTTGGAGACTTTGAATCTGTCCAATTGTATGAATCTTGAAGAGGTTCATCATTCTCTGGGATTTCTCAAAAAGCTTTGTACTTTAAAATTGACTAATTGTGAACGCCTTAAGAGGTTTCCAGCTCTATGCATCAACTCCCTTGAATATTTGTATCTACAGGGGTGCTATAGGTTAGAAAATTTTCCAGAACTCCTCGGAAGCATGAAGTTGGAGTTGAAGAGTGGGATAAGGTACCTAGATTTGAGTGGTTTAAAAAGCCTTGTAACTCTTCCGAGCAGTATTTGTAAGTTGAAAAGTTTGGCCGAGCTAAATATGTCGGATTGCTCAAAACTTGAAAGCTTACCAGAAGCTATAGGGTATTTAGAAAAATTGGAGCGGCTTGATGCCAGATATACTCTAATCTCACAACCTCCACCATCCATTGTTGGGTTAAACAAGCTTAAATTCTTGAGTTTTGCAAAACAAAAATCAGAAGTATGCCTCAGAGATGGAGTGTGCTTTGTGTTCCCTCAGGTGAATGAAGGGTTACACTCATTGGAAACTTTGAATCTCAGTTACTGCAGTTTAATAGATAGAGGACTTCCGGAAGATATTGGATCCTTATCCTCTTTGAAAGCCTTGTATCTTAGGGGAAATAACTTTGAGCATTTGCCTCGAAGCATAACACAACTTGGTGCTCTTCTATCCCTGGACTTATCAGATTGCAGGAGGCTTAAAGAATTGCCAGGTTTCATGGGGATGCCAAACTTGGAGACGTTGAATCTGTCAAATTGTATGAATCTTGAAGAGGTTCATCATTCCCTGGGATTTCTCAAAAAGCTCTTTGGATTAGAATTGATTAACTGTCAACGTCTTAAGAGGTTTCCAGCGCTATGCATCAATTCCCTTGAATATTTGTATTTACAGGGGTGCTATAGTTTAGAAAATTTTCCAGAAATCCTCGGAAACGTGAATTTGGAGTGGAATAGTGGGATAAGGTACCTAGATTTGAGAGGTTATGAAAACCTTGTAACTCTTCCAAGCAGCATTTGTAAGTTCAAAAGCTTGGTGGAGCTAGATGTGTCAAACTGCTCAAAACTTGACATGTTGCCAGAAGGGATAGGGGATTTAGAAAACTTGGAGAATCTAGAAGCCGGAGGTACTCTAATTTCACAACCTCCACCTTCCATTGTCCGGTTAAACAAGCTTAAATTCTTGAGTTTTGCAAAACAAAAATCAGAAGTATGCCTTGGAAATGGAGTGTCCTTTGTGTTCCCTCAGGTGAATGAAGGGTTACGCTCATTGGAATATCTGAATCTCAGTTACTGCAATTTAATTGATGGAGGACTTCCGGAAGATATTGGATCCTTATCCTCTTTGAAAGCCTTGTATCTTAGGGGAAATAATTTTGAGCATTTGCCTCGAAGCATAACACAACTTGGCGCTCTTCTAATCTTGGACTTATTAGATTGCGCAAGGCTTACACAGCTGCCAGAATTTCCACAACAAGTAGATACAATATATTCAGATTGGAGCAACGATTCAATCTGTAATTCGTTGTTTCAGAATATCTCATCTTTGCAGCATGACATCTCTGCTTCAGATTCCTTGTCACTGAGAGTGTTTACGAGTTGGGGGAAGAATATCCCAAGTTGGTTCCTCCATTGGGGAATTGATAGAAGTGCATCTGTCATTTTGCCTGAGAATTGGTATGTACGTGATAACTTCTTGGGATTTGCTGTATGTTACTCTGGCAGATTAATTGACACCATAGCTCACTTGATTCCCTTACATAATGATGGGATATCGTGGATCACCCAGAAACTTGCCTTATCCAACCATTCAGAATGTACAGAACCTAAGATTCATTTTTTCTTGATACCTTTTTCTGGCTTATGGGATATGTCTAAGGCAAATGGAAGAACTCCAGATGACTATGGACACATTATGTTATTTTTTGGAGAAATAAAGGTTTTTGGACTTCGTTTGTTACGAATGAGAGAAAATAATGATGAACCAACAGAACATCACATTATGACCAGGAGGAGTAGATATGATAGTAGTGAACGCCATGACTCCGTGACAAATGAAGCCAGTTGCTCCTCTTCTAAGAAACAAAAGTCACATTTCTGATATTCGTGGAGGATCTGCAGCAACAAGTGGAGGCGCCAGTCTCTTCAGAAACTTTGCAGCTCTTCCCACAAGCCCAGGATTTTGGCTTCAAGGTAGGTATATACCTCATGCTCTTTTTTCTTCTAGTTGGGGTAAGGCTGCGCACACACCATCCTCCCCAGACCCACTTGTGGGATTACACTGGGTATGTTGGTAGTGAAATTGTCTTATCTGTTTTCATATAATTCTCTCCTTCTATTAGCTACAAAATCTTCTTCCAAAACCAATAACTTTTTCTTCTCATTCATATGTTTCTTTTCTTTTTGTTTTCTTCCCTCCCATATTGACAGGAGCTTATAAATGGGTGATTTACTTATCAACAATGGCTTTCGTTTATTGATTCTCCACATTGTCTCCACTTGTGCTGAGCCACAATTTTTCATGGCGAGTTAAAGAATGTGAACAAGTTCAAATTTTCGATGTTCAAGTTGGATCTTGGAATCATGTGATCTTAACTAAAAATGAAAATCCTCGAAGTTACTTCTTGTCAGTTAGACAGAACTGCTTAACGCGTTCGAACATCTGCTACAACAAAAGCAACAACAACAAACCCACTGTAGTCCCACAACTGGGGTCTGGGTAGTGTAGTGTGTAGGTCAGGTAAGGTCTGCATACACACATCTCAACAGAATCCGTCTGAGGATCTGCTGTCTCAACAATTTTCTAAAAACACAACTTCAAGTACTGCATTGGAAACATTATTGACTATTTTCGTTCCCCTGATCATGTCATCCTGCAGATGAATACCTTGCATATATAAAAATTTCACTGAGCTATCATGGTAGATGAAGATTCTCATTTGAAGTTCTTCTCATTAAGTCTACAGAACAAAGACAAAGGTTTGTTATTCCTAAAGGTAACCGCTGATCCTTGGCTACAAAACTTACTGGTAGTTCATTTTTTATGCTCTCTGATTGTTACATTTGAAGAAATTTCTGTTTTAACTTTGAAATAAAAATATCTCTCTTATTATGGCAGGGAGGTCGGGAAAAGGATGAAACGATTGAAAACGCAGCACAGTGTGAGACGGTGGAGGAATCTGGAGTACGAGGTGAAGTTAATTGTTCTCCCTCGTGAAGTTGGAAAATAAGCAATAAAGTTCCTGTCTTACTGTCTGTTGTTTCTTGTTGAAATCGATCTTGATAAAGTAATACTAACATCTACATCTCGATTATATAAGTGGTTTTAACAAGTTCCTGTCTTTTGGATTTGGATTTTTATTTTTGCAGTGCAAAATGGGAACATGGTATTTGAGAACAAAACTGCATTTGGATCGACACATATTTCCTCTGTTTGTAACAGAAGTAGATTCTTGCGGTGAAAGAGATTCTCGAAAGAACTTTGGAATCTATATTGTCCTCGTCTTTGTAGAGATAACGCGACAACTCTTTTGGACCAGAATACCTAGTTTCATTATGAAATGAATTCACAACTTTGCCAGTGCTGACAAGTAGCTTCGAAAAACCATTTGCAGATGAATGCACGGGAAGCAAAGTAAGCTGTGCCAAAACGGGGGGGATGAAAGAAGCCTTGGGACTATCAGTAAGTCGCTTAAAGCACAAGCAGTCCAAAGGGGAACTATTTCCAGGAACATTCGAATGTAGCTGTAGTGGTAGAGCAACTGTTCTTCCATTGGGATGTAGAGCTCAAACACTTTCTCTGCCACTACCAAGTTCTCACAAAGAAGCTCAGTTATCTACTGCAAACCTACATGGTAGAAGCAGTTTGTGAATGCGAAGCACTGTGGATGATCAATCTAGCTCGCGGATTAAGTAGTTCAGCGCAGTGATGTAGGAAAATTATTGCAAAGTATTGTCTACCATTCTTCATCTTAGTGAAGGATACATCCCACTAAATTGTTGGAACAGTTGGACTAAGCCTGTTGAAAATATCTGTGACAACCCCTTTGTTATCCATCAGATGTTGTGCTTTAGTAAGTTGTGAAAAGGGAAAATGAAGAAAATGATCCCTTATGTTTTATGTTAGGTTAAAAATAGTTCCTTAAGTATGCGATTAGCAGTTTTGGTCCTTTATGTTTGTCTGATGTTAACACTTTTAGTTTTTATAAAGTATCTATTGAACTCACATTTTCTATCTCACCCAACTTCCTCTTCTTTTCTTTTGTTCTAATTTGTAGCTTCATGGGCTTGTACTTTTAGCTGTCCATCGTGTACATATCACACTAGAGTTTTTGAAGGAATTTCCTAATAATTTTAATGTCAAGTGGAGCAGAAACTGCTTAATTCACAGAAACATTCATATTTCATTTTGTGTCTATTTCATCTTATTACCACACCTACACACAGTTTGTGTTTTTCTTTTTCACGGGATTACCTTTTTCTTCTTTGAAAATGCCCTAGTTTTGGACGATCCGACATATGCACCCGTGGACATTTTTTATGAAATTGGTCCTTAAAGAACCATCACCCCTATAATTAATAAGGCATATTAAATAAATTGACACTTAATCTTGGCCTCAACTGGCAATTAAGCACTCAAACTTTGAGAGTGCACATCTAGGCATCTCAACTTGGTATCAACTAACAACTGAGCACTCTAAGTAGTCCCCACTATATCTTGTAGGTACACGATGATGACGTGACATATGATACAGTGAAATCAAATTGAGGTGCCTAAATGTACATTCTCAAAGTTTGAGCGCTTAATTGTCAATGTGTCAGAACTGGTCAAAACTTGAAAGTAGGAACCATATTAATTGTTTTTTGAAGTCAAGTTGTCTTCTTTTGTTGACGAGAAGACAGCCATTATTTTTTTTGGGGAACACACACCCGCAGCCGCTATAATCAGTGACACATCCTTTGCCCTTCAAGTGTAATAGCCTACAAAACACATAGGGGATGTAAACTGCACTATGCAAGTCCTGTGCTTGAGGGGTTCGAGGGGGATCGAACCCGAATCAGCCGTGGGATAACCACCAAACCAACTGAGCCATTCCGAAGGACAAGACTGTTTTTTCCATCCATAAAGTAGTTTAATTAAGGAGAGGGCCATCTAATTATACTAATAATTTCCTCTGTTCTTTCTTTATTTACAGTTGTTGTTGATTCTTCTTTTCCATTCAAGTAGGACCCCATTGTGATGTCTGCATATTTTACAATTTCAACAATATTTCTAATGACAAGTGGAGTAGAGCACTAATAATTCACAGAAAGAAACATTCATCTTTCATTTCCTTTCTGTTTCAGATCAACATCCATGGCATCTTCTTCCTCTTTTGTGAGTAACTGTCCTCGATGGAAGTACGATGTCTTTCTAAGTTTTAGAGGTGAAGATACTCGGAGAACAATTACAGGTCACTTGTACGAAGGTTTGAAAAGCAGGGGAATATTCACCTTTCAAGATGATAAAAGGCTAGAGCATGGCGAATCCATCTCAGAAGAGCTCTTGAAAGCTATCGAAGAGTCTCAAGTTGCTCTCGTCGTTTTCTCAAAGAATTTTGCTACATCAAGGTGGTGCTTGGATGAACTAGTGAAGATCATGAAATGCAAGACTCAATATGGACAAACTGTCATACCGGTCTTTTATGACGTGGATCCATCAGAAGTTCGGAACCAAAGGGAACCAGAGTTGGATCAACAAAGAAAAGGAAGGGAGAGCTTTGCAGAAGCCTTTTCCAAACATGAATCTAAGTATAAGGATGATGTTGAGGGAATGCAGAAGGTGAAAACATGGAGGGCTGCTTTAACTGCTGCTGCAGATCTAAAAGGATATGACATCCGTGACGGGTGAGTATAAAAATATATGCAACATTCTTACACAAATATGCACACTTACACAATTAATCTTCTTATTTAATTTGTGTAGGATTGAATCTGAGAATATTCAGCAGATCGTCGACCATATCTCTTCCAAATTATGCAAGAGTGCTTATTCTTTATCTTCTTTGCGAGATGTTGTGGGAGTAAAACCTCATTTAGAGAAACTAAAATCCCGACTTCAGATAGAAATCGATGATGTTAGGATTGTAGGAATCTGGGGCATGGGGGGTGTAGGCAAGACGACAATAGCAAGAGCCATTTTTGATACTGTGTCTTATCAATTTAAAGCTGCTTGTTTTCTTGCGGATGTTAAAGAAAATGCAAAAAACAATCAACTGCATTCTGTACAAAATACCCTTCTCTCTGAACTGTTAGGAAAAAAAGATGGTTATGTCAATAATAAGTATGATGGGAAGTGCATGATTTCGAGCAGACTTTGTTCTATGAAGGTGCTAATTGTGCTCGATGACATAGATCATAGTGATCATTTGGAGTATTTAGCAGGTGATCTTGGTTGGTTTGGTAATGGCAGCAGAGTAGTTGTAACAACTAGAAATAGACATTTGATAGAGAAGGATGCTGCAATATATGAAGTGACTACGCTACCTGATTATGAAGCTATGCAATTGTTCAATCAGTACGCTTTCAAAAAAGAAGTTCCAAATGAGCTTTTTACGAAGTTGTCATTAGAGGTAGTAAATCATGCTAAAGGTCTTCCTTTAGCCCTCAAAGTGTGGGGCTCTTTCTTACATAGGAAGGATATAACTCTATGGAGAAATGCTGTAGACCGAATAAAGAAAAACTCTAGCCTAGAAATTGTTGAAAAGCTCAAAATAAGTTATGATTGGTTAGAGCCCGAAGAGCAAGAGATATTTCTAGATATCGCATGCTTCTTAAGAGGGATAGAAAAATTTGAGATCGTGCAAATTCTTGAGAGCTGTGGTTTTAGAGCTGATATCGGATTGAGTGTCCTAATTGACAAATCTCTTGTGTTCATCTCCAAAAATGATACGGTTGAAATGCATGACTTAATTCAAGATATGGGTAGATATGTGGTGAAAATGCAAAAAGATTCGGGAGGTCTTAGCAGACTATGGGACACTAAAGATTTCGAAGAAGTGATGGCCAACAATACAGTAAGTAGGCTAAACAGTGCAATAATATTCAATTTTTATCTTTCATATTCCAAAGACCTATAGGGCAGTCAATTCCAATTATTTATTCTTCTTGCTTCATAATATTGTTGCAGCTACACCATTTTAGTTGTTTACTTTAGTAGGAGTAGCAAAAGTAATGCTGCCTAATTTGTTTATCTTATGTTATTAATCTATGAATAATTATGAATTTGGCATTGCAAGGAGTGATAAAGTAGTCATACTGGCATGTCGATTTTATACAGACATTTGAAGTTATACATTTTAGACTAATGATCCTTTTAGCAGGGGACCAATGCAATGGAAGCAATCTGGATACAACGATTTCAAGGCCTATGCTTTAGCAAAAAAGACATGGAAAATATGAAGAATCTTAGAATACTATACATTGGTGATTCTCAATTATACCGTGACTCCATTGAGTACTTGCCCAACAGCTTGCATTGGTTTTCCTGGGATAACTACCGTCGAGAGTCATTGCCAGAGAATTTTGAACTCAAAAGGCTTGTTCATCTTACTCTCCGAGCTAATTTTCTGCGCCGTTTATGGACTATAACAAAGGTACAAATACAATAGCTAAATTTAGTAATAATTGAGCAAATATTATTACTTTCATCCTGTTTTATTTAAGATACTTTCCATTTTAGCTTGTCACAGAATTTAAAAAATCATTAATCTATATAGCCGCACAAAATTTTTATGGTATGTTTAAATAGATCACAAATTTCAAAAGTTTTTCTTACTTAGTTATACATAAATTGAGAACAATACCAAACAAGGGATTAAATAATACCAAATCTAATACATATATTATTTTCACTAATACCTCCTACCAAATCTTTTATCTAGTTGTTCTTGTTTTCTTAACTCATTCTTTCTGTCTTCTCAATAACAGCATTTTCCGTCTCTAAGAAAGCTAGATCTCCGCTACTCAAAAAACCTGATGCGAACACCAGATTTCATGGGGACGCCAAATTTGGAGTATTTGGATCTGGGCTGTTGTAATAATCTTGAAGAGATTCACCATTCCTTGGGATGTTCTAGAAAACTCATTTTATTAGATTTGACTTGGTGTACAAGACTTAAGAGGTTTCCACGTGTTAACGTTGTATCTCTTGAATCTCTGAAACTAAAATTTTGCTATAGTTTAGAGAAATTTCCACAAATACTCGGAAGAATGAAGCCGGAGTTAAAGATTGAGATGGAAGGCTCTGGGATAAGAGAACTGCCATCATCTATTATTCAGCAGCAAGCTTATCTTACAGAGCTAAATTTGAGTGGTATGAAAAACCTTGTAGCTCTTCCAAGCAGCATCTGTAAGTTGAAAGGTTTGGTGTTGCTAGATATGTCGTACTGCTCAAAACTTGGATACTTGCTTGAAGAAGCTATATGTGTCGTACTGCTCGAAACTTGAAAGCTTGCCAGAAGAGATAGGGGATTTAGAAAACTTGGAGGAGCTTGATGCCAGAGGGACTCTAATTTCACAACCTCCGTCTTCCATCGTCCATTTGAACAAGCTTAAATTCTTGACTTTTGAAAAAGAAGAATCAGAACTAGGCCTCAAAGATGGAGTGTTCTTTGTCTTCCCTCCGGTGGCAGAAGGACTACACTCATTGGAAATTCTGAATCTCAGCTACTGCAATCTAATAGATGGAGGGCTTCCAGAAGACATCGGATGCATATCCTCTTTGAAAGAGTTGTATCTCAGTGGAAATAATATTGAGCATTTACCTCAAAGCATAGCCCAACTTGGTGCTCTTCTATTTTTGGACTTAACAGAGTGCCAGAGGCTCAAAGAGTTTCCAGGTGTTAACGTGGAATTCCTTGAATGTCTGTGTATAGAGGGTTGCTCTAGTTTAGAGAAATTTCCAGAAATCCTCGGAATAATGAAGCCAAAGTTACAGATTCACATGAGAGGCTCTGGGATAAGGGAATTAGCATCATATTTTAAGTACCTAACTCATATTACCAAGCTAGATTTGAGCTGTTTAAAAGACCTTGTAGCTATTCCAAGCAGCATAGGTATGTTAAAAAGTTTGGTGGAACTAGATATGAAGTGCTGCTCAAAACTTGAAAGCTTGCCAGAAGAGATAGGTGATTTAGAAAACATGGAGAAGCTTTATGCCACATGGACTCTAATTTCACGACCTCCATCTTCCATCATCCGCTTGAACAAGCTTAAATTCTTGACTTTTGAAAAAAGAAAATCAGAAGTTGGCCTAGAAAATGAAGTGATCTTTGTGTTCCCTCAGGTGAATGAAGGGTTACGCTCATTGGACTATCTGAATCTCAATAACTGCAATCTAATAGATGGAGGACTTCCAGAAGACATTGGATGCTTATCCTCTTTGACAAAGATGCATCTCTGTGGAAATAACATTGAGAATTTGCCTCGAAGCATGACCCAACTTGGTGCTCTTCGATCCTTGGACTTATCATATTGCAAGAGGCTTACACAGCTGCCTGAACTTCCACAGCAATTAGATACTATATATGCAGATTGGAGCAATGATTCGATCTGTAATTCGTTGTTTCAGAATATCTCATCATTGCAGCATGACATCTCTGCTTCAGATTCCTTGTCACTAAGAGTGTTTACCACTGAGGGGACCAACATCCCAAGCTGGTTCCACCATCAGGGAACTGGTAAAAGTGTATCAGTCAATTTGCCTGAGAATTGGTACGTATGTGATAACTTCATCGGATTTGCTGTATGTTACTCTGGCTGCTTAATAATTGAAACCACAGCTCAATTGATTCCCTTATCTGATGATGGGATGTCGTGGATGCCCCAGAAACTTGCCTTATGCGACCATTCAGAATATGAAACAGAATCTACTATTCGTTTTTTCTTGGTACCTTTTGCTGGCTTATGGGATACATCTAAGGCAAATGGAAAAACACCAAATGAGTACGGGCTTATTAGGTTATGTTTTTCTGGAGAAATAGAGTATGGACTTCGTTTGTTGTATAAAGATGAACCTAAGCTTGAGGCCTTGTCACAAATGAGGGGAAATAATGATGAATATCACATTGGGACAAGGAGGAGCAGATATGACAGTAGTGAACACCATGACGCCGTGACCAATGAAGCCAGTTGCTCGTTTTCGAAGAAACATTCTAATATACGTGGGAGAATGGCCAGTCTCTTCAGAAACTTTGCAACTCTTTCCTGCAAGCCCAGGAACTTAGCTTAAATACAGGTAATATTCTAATATTTGTGTCTCCTTCTATTAGCTTCAAGGTCATCTTCCAATACCAATAATTCTTTCTTCAAAGTAGAATTTTGGTGGGATTTTTCAGGCCAGTGCATTTGCTGAGGAGTTTATGGGGCAGCTTGATCAACAGTTGGCTATGTAGAGGCAAGGGACTGAAGATGTTAAGGAAGTGAGTACTTTAGATTTAATTTATACAACTAAACTTGAATGCCACAGATACTTACTATTGTGATGGCCATCTTATCTGAAAGAAGCTACTTTCCATCAGGAACTGATATTCGCCATTTCACTTGCAAATTAAGTTTCATTTTTGGAAAACCAGAAGTTACTTAATTACACATTACATAACTTTATGCGGGACTCAGTTTAACACTTCTGCATTAAACATTTTCTTGTCATAACATAACTTTATGCTGTCACAGAAACATGAAAATCTTCCAAGTGTAATGCTTTCTTTACCTATCTGAGCATCTGCTGTCTCAACAATTTTCTTAAAGCACATTTTCATGTACTGCGTTGGAAACAATTGTTGCTTCTAAATTCTATTGCTGTACTCGAATTTATTTTTCGACTTTGTTTCTTTTTACAATTTAATTGGCTCAGAAATGGCTGAAATAAAGTATTTTGTTTCCTTAATTAGTTTACTCACCCTTTTCAATGTGAATGAAGGACCAGGCTTTCTCCTAGATAATTAATTATCATATTCGCTTGTATGTATCATCTTATTTTTTTGAAAAGATGAATATTTTCGACTTGCTCATTTATGGTCTTGAGATATGTTGTGGTTGCGGATGCTGTCAACGGAAAAAGGGACTTCCGAGCTGTGAAGATACATTAAAGAACACCATTTGCACAGCTCTCAGGATCGGGTGCGTGTTCCAGGTGCCGGGACTGAAGTGACAGCTGGTTGAGTATTCTGTGACATCTCCGTTTTTAACTTTATAAAAATATCTCTCTTGTTATGGTAAGGAGTTGGGTAAAAGATGAAACAATTGACGTGAGACAGTGGAGGAAGCTGGAGTACGAGGTGAAGTTGAGTTAAAATCTTTGTGTTAACTTGTATTAGAGTTAAAAGGATCATGATTGTTATACCAAATGTTACTTAGAAGCCCTTCCCTCTCAAAAATGTTTGCATCAATTCATGGTTAGATGTGATATGATCATTTCAAATTGGGAATTTACGATCTTTCTTACTTACTGTCTGTTGTTTCTTGTTGAAATCGATCTTGATTAAGTAATACTAACATCTATGTCTCGATTACTTTTAAGTGTTATTAACAAGTTCCAGTTTTTTGGATTTGGATTATTATTTTTGCAGTGCAAAATGGGAACATGGTATTTGAGAACAAAACTGCATTTGGAACGACAGCATGTTTCCTCTATTTGTAACAGAACTAGATTCTTGTGGTGAGAAAGAGATTCTCGAAAGAACTTTGCAATCTGTATAGTTCTCGTCCTTGTAGAGGTGACGTGGCAACTCTTTTGGAACGGAATACTTAGTTTCATTATGAAATGAAATCATAACTTTGCCTGTGCTGACAAGTAGCTTCCAAAAACTGCAGATGAATGCACGGGAAGCAAAGTAAGCTGTGCCAGAACGGGTAGATGAAAGAAGCCCCGGAACTATCAATAAGTCACTTCACATCAGAAAGCACAATCGGTCCAAAGGGAAACTATTTCCTGGAATATTTGAATGTAACTGTAGTGGTAGAGCAACTGTTCTTCCATCGGGGTGTAGAGCTCAAACACTTTCTCTGCCACTACCAAATTCTCCGAAGAAGCATAGTTATCTACTGCAAATCTGGATGGTAGAAGTAGTTTGTGAATATGAAGCACTGTGAATGATCAATCTAGCTCACAGTTTAAGTAGTTCAGAGCAGTGATGTCGGAAAATTATTGCATCATATTGTCTACCATTCTTCATCTTGGTGAAGGATACATTCATCCCACTAAATTGATGCATGAACCTATAGTTTCAAGTAGAACCATCATGGTGTCATGCCCCAACCTAGGGTCTGGGCGTGGCCGGCACCTGATGCCATTGTTGGCTCAGGCGAACCTCATAACATGACATGAAACATAGAGCATTTACCTAACATGAACGAAATCATAAAAAAAATTCAATGCTTGAGAGAGAAAGAAAATCGTTATGCAAAGGAAGTTTAAATATTTTTTCATTAAAATCACCACTTGAATACATAAGTGGCACTGAGGTCAAAACAAAGTATATGATATGAGGACATTCTAGACTGGCAAATTTATGAAGCCTCTGAGATGACATGAATACTTATCCTAAAAATAATAAATTGTAGAGGTTGACATAGTGATTTGGGGTTCAAAATTTATCTTCCAGTTTCCAAATTCAAATGTCACTTGTACAAAGGTTTGAAGAACAAGGAAATATTCACCTTTTAAGACGATAAAAGGCCAGAGCATGGGCATTCGATCCCAGAAGAACTCTTGAAAGCTATGGAAGAGTCTCAATTTGCCCTCGTTTTTTTCTCAAAGAACTGTACTACATTGACGTGGTGCTTAGATGAAGTAGTGAAGATCATGGAATGCAAAAAAGGATGGAAATGGACAGTCATATACCAGTCTTCTATGATGATTCGGGTTTGTTCTGGTTTGGATTGGAAGCTGTGGTCGAGACCTGGTTGTGGTGGTGGAATCAGTACGGTTTTGCAAGATGGAATGTAAGCGTCTCTGTTGTTTATGGTGTTATGCCTCCTCGAAGCTTATCGAGCTGCTAGCCCAGTTGACAATGTAAATCCCCTTTTTTGCTGCTGGGGTAATTTTCTCACATTACTTACTTTTGGCAAGTCACATTTAGATTCATGTTGGTTTTGAGATGCCATATTCTTCAAGTTTATTCCAGTTGGTTTATGATGAATCCCATTATAATGATTAATGGATGCCCAAATTGCGTATGCTGGCTAGGTTTGAATTGAAGCTTAGTTTATTGATTCCACTTTGCTTAGTTAACAACCAAAGGCATTCAAGATTATTACACAATGAATCAACTCACTTGACTGATGAATTAGAACCCCTGGTGCTTTATTTTAATTAATAATTTGTCAACTCTTCCATTTGCCGTTTTGGAAAGAAATAAATAGATTAGGGAGCGCGAAATACAAACAACTCCTTCAACCACAATGAAGTCAGCTGTTGTCTGTTTTGGGTAGATAATACATAGATACACGCTCAAAGTTGACATCAACTGTCAGATAGTCACCCTAACTTTGCTTACTTCTTGGCAAAAATGGTTTCTTTGTGTACATATTTCTGTGGAGTTAGGAGCCACAGAGGTGGGTCTTCTATTACATTCAGATTTCAAAGAGGAATGTCCTACTACTTACTTCTCTATTATTTAATGAAATGAATAATATTCAATGAAAATCTACCACATTTAATGCTACACTATATACCACTTGACTAGGTCCATTAACAATAATTGGAGTACAACTCTTCTTTATAGAAACTTTTCTTATTTGAACTCCTATATTTAACTTTGTCTAAAATATCATCAATTTATTTCTTACCACAACCACAATCTATCCACACAATTCTTTTCTTTCTTCTCAAGTTTCAACAAATTAACTGAATCCATGGCTTCATCTTCTTCTTTTGCAAGTAATTCACAGTACTGTCCTCGATGGAAGTACGTTGTATTTCTAAGTTTTAGAGGTGAAGATACTCGAAAAACATTTACGGGTCACTTGTATGAAGGTTTGAAAAACAGGGGAATATTCACATTTCAAGATGATAAAAGGCTAGAGCATGGTGATTCAATCCCAGAAGAACTCTTGAAAGCTATCAAAGAGTCTCAAGTTGCCCTCGTCGTTTTCTCAAAGAATTATGCTACATCGAGGTGGTGCTTGAATGAACTAGTGAAGATCATGGAATGCAAGGATGAATATGGACAAACTGTTATACCGATATTCTTTGATGTGGATCCATCACATGTTCGAAACCAAAGTGAGAGCTTTGCAGAAGCATTTGCCGAACATGAATTAAAGTATAAGGATGATGCTAAGGGGATGCAGAGGGTGCAAGGATGGAGGACTTCCCTAAATGCTGCCGCAAATCTAAAAGGATATGATATCCGTGATGGGTGAGTTAAACACACATAATTACTTTCCGGAAAAAAGAATGATGGTAGATTATATATGTTTATATCAGTAAGAGGGCATAGTCCTGATATACGGGCCAGCTTGTGCGCACCTCGACTAATGAAATCACCTAGTGTTTTTGTTTCTTCTGTGATTTGAACCTAAGACCTCGTGGTTCTCAGTCCTATCAATTTAATTAGAGAGAATATGTCCATAAAAATCCTCCTAAACAATTCAGGTTTTGCAACTTTCATGCTTAAATTATAGACTGTTTAATACCCTCCTGAATATTAACAATATGAAATACTTACTAATACTTAACTTCCTCACATTTTCCACTATCAATCTTCTTATTTATGTAGGATTGAATCTGAGAATATTCAGCAGATCGTAGACCATATCTCTTCCAAATTATGCAAGAGTGCTTATTCTTTATCTTCTTTGCAAGATGTCGTGGGAATAAATGCTCATTTAGAGAAACTAAAATCTCGACTTCAGATAGAAATCAATGATGTTCGGATTGTAGGGATCTGGGGAATAGGCGGAGTAGGTAAAACGACAATAGCAAAAGCCATCTTTGATACTCTATCTTATCAATTTGAAGCTGCATGTTTTCTTGCGGATGTTAAAGAAAATGCAAAAAGGAATCAACTGCATTCTTTACAAAATACCCTTCTCTCTGAACTGTTAAGAAAAAAAGATGATTACGTCAATAATAAGTACGATGGGAAGTGCATGATTCCGAGCAGACTTTGTTCTAAGAAGGTGATAATTGTGCTCGATGACATAGATCATAGTGATCATTTGGAATATTTAGCTGATGATCTTGGTTGGTTTGGTAATGGCAGCAGAGTTATTGTAACAACTAGAAATAGACATTTGATAGAGAAGGACGATGCAATATATGAAGTGCCCACACTACCTGATCATGAAGCCATGCAATTGTTCAATCGGTATGCTTTCAAAAAAGAAGTTCCGGATGAGCGTTTCAAGAACTTCTCGTTGGAGGTAGTAAATCATGCTAAAGGCCTTCCATTAGCCCTCAAGGTGTGGGGTTCTTTGTTGCATAAGAAAGGTCTAACTCAATGGAGAAGAACTGTAGACCAAATAAAGAAAAACTCTAGTTTAGAAATTGTTGAAAAACTCAAAATAAGCTATGATGGGCTGGAGCCCGAAGAGCAAAAGATATTTCTAGATATGGCATGTTTCTTCCGAGGAGTTGGGAAAGAAACAGTCATGCAAATCCTTGAGAGCTATGATTTTGGAGCTGAATACAGATTGGATGTCCTAATTGACAAATCTCTTGTGTTCATCTCTGAATATGATATGATTGAAATGCATGACTTGATTCAAGATATGGCTAGATATGTGGTGAAAATGCAAAAAGATTTAGGAGAACCTAGCCGACTATGGGATGTTGAAGATTTCGAAGAAGTGATGGTCAACAATACAGTAAGTAGGGAAGTCACGTCAATTCCAGTTATTTGTTCCTCTTGCTCCATATACTTGCAGGTACACCAATTAGTTTTGTACTTGAATCGGAGAAGAAAAGGTAACATTAATTACCTAAAGTTGCCATGTTTAATCACCACTGCCTAATTCGTTTATCTTATGTTATTAAGCCATGAATTAGTCTAGTAGCTGCTTAATTTGTCTAATCCAATTTCATTCTTTGGCTTAACTTGAAATTTATATGATATTTTGTACGTACTAACTCAATCATTAATATCACCCAAATATTTATCCTGAGTAACCTTTTATTGATAAACATTCTCAAAGGAGGGCCAAAACTTACCTACCAATCTTCTGTCTGGAATTTACTTGATCATTGATTGTTTTTATTTAAAAGATGACAATTATTGGTATTGTTTCCAATACAATTTTGTGCATATCTTTGAAGTTATACTTTGTAGAGTAATGATCCTTTTACCAGGGAGCCAAGGCAATGGAAGCAATCTGGCTAGAAGAAATTCAGAACCTATGCTTTAGCAAAAAAGCCATAAAAAATATGAGAAGGCTTAGGATATTATACATTGGTCGTTTTGATACACATGATGACTCCATTGAGTACCTGCCCAACAGCTTGTGTTGGTTTGACTGTCATCATTACCCTTGGGAATCATTGCCGGAAACTTTGGAACCCAAAAGACTTGTTCATCTTGATCTCCAGTGGAGTTTGCTGCGTCATTTATGGACTGGAGCAAAGGTACAATATATAGTATTAGAAATGCCTTAATGTATTAGAAATTTGCTTATTCCACCTATTGGATAGCCCACCAGCCAATTTTCATTCTTTTTGTTCTCTGAATATATAGGAGCATTTGCCGTATATGCGGAAGCTAGATCTCAGCTACTCCAAAAGCCTGATGGGAACACCAGATTTTACAGGGATGCCAAATTTGAAATATTTGAATCTAGGTGATTGTAGTAATCTTGAAGAGGTTCACCATTCCATAGGATGTTGCAGAAAACTCATTAAGTTAGATTTGCGTTGGTGTAAAAGCCTTGAGAGGTTTCCATGTGTTAACGTGGAATCTCTTGAATCTCTGAATCTACAATATTGCTCTAAATTAGAGAAATTTCCAGAAATCCTCGGAAGAATGAAGCTGGAGTTAGTTATTTGCATGAATGACTCTGGAATAAGGGAACTATCATCATTTATTAATTACCAAACTCATAGTACCAAGCTAAATTTGAGATGCTTAAGAGACCTTGTAGTTCTTCCAAGCAGCATTTGCATGTTGAAAAGCTTGGTGGAGCTAGATGTGTCGTACTGCTCAATACTTGAAAGCTTGCCAGAAGAGATAGGTGATTTATTAAACTTGGAGAAGCTTGATGCCAGTGGGACTCTAATTTCACGACCTCCGTCTTCCATTGTCCGCTTGAACAAGCTTAAATTCTTGAGTTTTGAAAAACAATATTTAGAAGTAGTCCATGGAGTATGCTTTGTGTTCCCTCAAGTGAATGAAGGGTTACACTCACTGGAAGATTTGGATCTTGGTTACTGCAGTCTAATAGATGGAGGACTTCCGGAAGACATCGGATGCTTATACTCTTTGAAAAAGTTGTATCTTGGTGGAAATAATTTTGAGCATTTGCCTCGAAGCATAGCCAAACTTGGTGCTCTTCAATACTTGGACTTATCAGATTGCAAGAGTCTTAAACAGCTGCCAGAACTTCCACCAGAATTAGATGCATTGCATGTAGATTATCATATGGCTCTGAAAAGTAGTCATAATTTAGCTTCCCAGAAGAACTTAAAGAAGGTGATCCTCACACCACTTTATGATTCGATCTACAATTCGCACCATGATTCTGAAATCTACATTTTGTTTCAGAATATAGTTTCCTTGCAACTTGACATCTCTGCTTTAGATTCCTTGTCACTAAGAGTGTTAATCATTATCCATCCTTTGAAAAAGATCCCAAGTTGGTTCCCGTATCAGGGAATGGATAGAAGTGTATCAGTCATTTTGCCTGAAAATTGGTATGTACGTGATAACTTCTTGGGATTTGCTGTATGTTACTGTGGCAGCTTAATTGGAACCACAGCTCAACTGATTCCCTTATGTGATGATGGGATGTCGTGGATGACCCAGGAGCTAGATTTATCAGATAATTCAGAATATCCTTATATGGCAGGATTTGGTATTAACTTTTTCTTGGTACCCCTTGCTAGCTTATGGGATACAACTAAGGCAAATGGAAAAACACCAAATGACTATGGGATTATTAGGTTATCTTTCTCTGGACAAATGAAGGAGTATGGATTTCGTTTGTTGTATGAACCTGAGCTTGAGGCCTTGTTACAGTTGCTCCTCTTCTAAGAAACATTATAATATTCGTGGGAGAGTGGCTAGTCTCTTCAGAAACTATGCAGCTCTTTCTTGCAAACCCAGGAATTTAGTTTAAATATAGGTAATATACTACATGACTTGTTTTCTTTTTTCTAGTTGGTCGTGAAATTGTGTTCTCTCTCTTTTTATGTCAGATAAATGACAGAATGCTAGCTTGATATATCATCTGTCAAATTTCTTAGCAAAAACATTGAGTTCTTGATAGTTAAGCGAAAAAGTTACTTAGCAGCTGTTTTCTCTCAAGACTATCTGTACTACTCAATGATTAAATCTGATGTTGTGATCACTCCCCTTTTGGATTAGGAATAAGCAGTTTTTAAAATCTTACTGTCTGCTGTCTTGTTGACATTGAATTGATGGAGGAGTAACATCTATATTTGAATTATAATCACATCTTCCATTTGCTGATGAGTAGCTTGTCCATAAAACAACTTGCAGATGAATGGCAAGGTAACTTCGCCATAACGGGTGGATGAAAGAAGCCTCGGAACTGCCTCACATCACAAAGCAAATGGACCAAAGGGGAACTATTTCCGGACCACCACCACTACCACCACCACCACCAAGTTCTACTGAAATACTAGAGGTAGTCATGGAAGTTAAATTTTTTGTTTGTTTGTTATCTCAGAATTGGAGTTGTGTGAGATAATATAGATTTAGAACCAGAGCTGGCAAATGACATCTGCACATTGGCTTTAGGATTAGAAACAAAGTCTCTTTTAGTAGTCAATGTTGGTTGGAGTAGCTACTAGTGTTATATGTAAATACCTTCCCCAGAATAGTCAGCGGCGAAGCCACATAGACTGAAGGTTGGTCATATGAACATCCTTCGACAAAAAATTATATTGTGAACAACCTTGACAAAATTTCTGATTTCGCTACTGGGAACAGTGATGTTGGAAAATTATTGCATTGAATTAAGGATCTTTAGCATTCTATATACAATGATTCATCTTGCTAGAAGGATACAGTCATTTCACATATTGATGAAAGTCTCATCAAGATCAAAGCTTTGAGAAGGTGAAAGAGATTGTGGTCTTGTTGGAATATTATGCACTCACAATATAAGTACAGTCCAGTATATGAAGCATCACACGTCCGTCTAAGGTTCGGGAAAAAATCGTGGGGTGTGATATAGATGATCTATTCTGAACGCCGATAATACGTGTCATGTTCTTTTCTATTTTACTATTATTTTTTCTTGTTGCAGTTTTCCAAGTTTATGCAACAGATAGTTATGATAATAATTTATGGGAAGTGGTCTCTCTTGTGTACATACAATGGCCTAATAATTTTTTTTTTTTGGTTGGGGTAGAAATTCTTTTTTATCAAAACAAAGACTTACATACAATTTTTTGAATGTACAAAAACTTTTTTTTAAAATTGTTACCCAAGAAAGACAATTAATTATTTGTTATGACATATTACAATTTATTTTTAACAAACTAAGGTCTAAATTATTTTTTAAAAAGAACTTTTTCCAAGAAATTATCTTTCATTATTGAGTTTATGTTCTATGTGTTGACAGCGTAATCAATATTTCACTTGTAAAATACCTACGGGTAAATCTTTATGATAGACATAATTAATGATGATCTGATACCGTCTCTACTCAGGGGCAGACTAAAGAATTGTAAG
>JACEIK010002561.1:80467-104679 GCA_018107945.1 Datura stramonium
GAGTTACTGAGATTTCAAGACATTGATTTTCATCAAAGCGATCTATTATAAATCACATTTCACCTATATTTTATATTATAACCGGCAACTGATTTAACTTTACTTCTTTTAAGAGATCAAATGAAATTTTGATTAGTTTTTGCTACACAACATATAAGTAATTGAAGTGATCATATCTACTTCCCTAAAGTGAAGTTTACTCCTTTTTTTTTTTGTTATTTTTCTTTTCTAAATATTATTTTTATTAAATATCACTTTTTTTAAGGAAAAAGGTTCTCTAAATCCAATACAAAAGTCTACTTCCTATCCCACAAGTTTTCACCGACAATTCCGACCTAATTGAATATAATTTTTAAAAAAAAAAATAAAGTAAAATAAATATTTCATTTTTATTCTTTCATTTTTATTCTTTCATTTTTTCATATATTTTAATACTAAAATTAAATTAAATTAAAAACCTTATTCATTTTATTAATTTTATATTGAACAATAATGTGTTTAAATTACAGCAGAATCCATCAAATTCATACTTTTTTTTTCCCAATTCCCAACTAGTATTTCTCTATCTTCCCAGCTCACACTCTCTCACACACACACACATAGAGTCTTTTTCTCTCTCAGTGAATCAGCCAACGAGGAGATGAAGAACATGTTACCCACTCCTTTGAAGAAGAATTGAAGCAAGAAAACAATTCGAACCTCAAAAAAACTACTTGGGGGTTTTGGGTTTTCCCAAAATCTTCAGAAAAAATGAGCTCAAAAAACTTGATTTTTTTCACCATTTTTGTATCTATTTTCACACTTTTCAGGCCGATAACCTCCGACATTGTCTCCGACAGAGCTACCCTTTTAGCTATCCGATCTGCACTTCGTGGACGTTCGCTTTTATGGAACATTACAAGTCCGACGTGTTCTTGGCCTGGTGTTATTTGTTCACCTGATAAATCCTCTGTTCTCGAGCTTCATCTCCCTGGAATGGGACTTTCTGGACAAATCCCACCTGGGCTTTTCTCCAATCTTACTAAATTGAACTTCCTTAGTCTCCGGTATAATGCACTTTCAGGCGTGATCCCGGCGGACTTGTTCTCTTCACTTCGTGATTTGCGTAACTTGTACCTTCAGCATAATCTTTTCTCCGGTCCGATTCCTGATTCAATCTTCTCTCTTTCCAATCTTATCCGGCTCAATCTTGCTCATAACAATTTCTCCGGTCCAATTCCGGAATCTTTCAACAATTTGACTGCTTTGGGTACACTTTACTTGCAGGACAACGGTTTTTCGGGTCAGATACCGGATCTGAATTTACCCGGTTTGGTTCAGTTCAATGTGTCAGATAATCAGTTAAGTGGGTCAATTCCTAGTAAACTTTCGGGTCAACCCAAGGATGCTTTTTTGGGTACTTCACTTTGTGGGAAGCCACTTGATTCTTGTGATAGTAATGGAGAAGGGAAAAAAAAGAAACTTTCTGGTGGAGCAATTGCTGGTATTGTAATTGGTTGTGTTCTTGGTTTGCTTTTGCTTCTTTGTTTGTTGTTCTTTTGCTGTAGAAAAAGGGGTGATAAAGAAACAAGATCTGCTGATGTGGGTGCTGTTAATAAGCAGGTGGAAGTTGAAATTCCTGAAGAAAAAGGTGTTGAGGGTAATGGGGGAAAAGATGGGTTCTTGGGTAGTGCAATTGCAGCTATTGGAGTTGGAGGGGGGAAAGATAAGGATAAAGGCAAAGCTGAGGCTGTTGTAGGTGATGGAAAAAGTTTGGTGTTTTTTGGAAAAATGGCTAAAAATTTCAATTTGGATGATTTGTTGAAAGCTTCTGCTGAAGTTTTGGGAAAAGGGACATTTGGTACTGCTTATAAGGCTGCTTTAGAATCAGGGATTACATTAGTTGTCAAGAGATTGAGGGATGTTACTGTACCTGAGAAAGAATTTAGAGAGAAAATTGAGGATGTTGGGAAACTGAATCATGAGAATTTGGTTCCTTTGAGAGCTTATTACTATAGCAGAGATGAGAAGCTTCTTGTTTATGATTATGTCCCAATGGGCAGCCTTTCTGCACTTTTACATGGTGAGAAAATAACTTCTTTTCTGTCTTTCCTTTTTCATGTCATTATGGTACAGTAGTGTTGTTTACCATTTACTTGATCTGCAAATTTTAGTTCTCTGATTGACACTGATACTGCTGCTTTCTATGTTGCCTGGACTCTTAAAATGTCTATGGGTGCGGGTCGGATCCTCCAAAAGTAGTGTACTTTTGAGGATCCAACACGGGGGTAACATTTTCGGAGAGTCCGAGTAACATAGGCTGCCTTTGCTGATTTTATGAGGCTAGTAATGTTGGATACTCATTTGTGTTTCTTGGATCTTGTTATCTGTTCTTGAACTGGTGCTGTTGTGTAAAAGTTGCTGCTTTTGGCTGATGTGTTGTAGTTGAATCATGTACCCAAATGTGTTCAGCCACTAAAATGATTGATTCTTTTTGACATCATTGTGCTGTAGTTGCATTATTGTGCATGTTTAATCAAATTTTATCTTAATCTAGTGTGATAAACATTATGTTTAGTGAATATGAAATCTGACATGTTTTATATGTTACTCAACCTGGAATGGCTTTACAATCTGTAATTTTTGCTGTGCGAACTCGTGTTCATCCCTTAGATTGAAAATACATTTTATCCACAAGTGATCTGCACAGTTTTTAGATTCGAAAACAGTCTCTCTACCTCATACAAGCTAGAGATAAGGTAGTTCCTGTGTTCAACAGACTCCACTTTAAGGATCTCACTGGGTATGTTGTTGTGGAATGTGTTTAGGAAGAAGTTGTAAAATTGCATGTATGTCTAGGACTCAACTTGGTAGTTCACTGTGTTCAACAGGGCGAAACAAGATCGTATAACATTTAATCTGTTTGTATGGATTTAAGCCAAATGTACCTTTGTTAACTTAATTGACTACATTTTGTGTAAAAGCTATGAATTATTTGATTGCTTTATTCGGCATATTCCATTGCTAGTATATGACTGGCAGTTGAAAGTAGAATTATTGCATAACTTTCATGTCACAATAGTTTGTCATTCATCTTGTCTTTTCTATAGGCAACAAAGGAGCAGGTAGGACACCGTTGAACTGGGAAACAAGGGCTCGTATTGCCCTTGGAGCTGCACACGGAATCGCGTACCTTCATGCACAAGGACCCTCAGTTTCACATGGCAACATTAAGTCATCCAATATCCTCCTCACCAAATCATACGAGGCCCGTGTGTCAGATTTTGGCCTTGCTCAACTCGTTGGTCCATCATCAACTCCCAACCGCGTTGCAGGTTACAGGGCACCAGAGGTAACCGACCCTCGTAAAGTCTCCCAGAAAGCAGATGTCTACAGCTTTGGCGTCTTGTTGTTGGAACTCCTAACCGGGAAAGCTCCCACACATTCAGTAATGAATGAGGAAGGTGTCGACCTCCCAAGATGGGTGCAATCAGTGGTACGAGAGGAATGGACAGCCGAAGTCTTTGACCTCGAGCTCCTTAGGTACCAAAACGTCGAGGAGGACATGGTCCAGCTCTTACAACTAGCAGTTGATTGCACTGCTCAGTACCCAGACAGACGCCCTTTAATGGCCGAGGTCACTAGCCGCGTTGAAGAACTCTGCCGTATGGATTCTGGAGGTGACATAATTGACAATGCAGAAGTGCAAACAGAATGAAATTGAACAAGAAAATAGTTTCATCACATTATTTCCTTTTTTCTTTTTCTTTTTTTTTTAAACGTTTTCGATTGAGCATTTCGATTTCTTTGTTCATTCTTGGAGTTCTTCAGTGAAGATCAATTGTTCATTTTTTTTCCCAGTAGCAACAGAGTTTCATTAAGATTTTGGTTGGCAGTTGATATGGAGCTGTTTTCTTTAGATATTAATGTATTCTTTTTTAAAAGTGTGATGAACTGTATAAATAATTGAGATGACCTTGTAGTTACAACTCATCGCATAATTTTTGGATTCTTTAAGATTTGCTTCTGATTTGTCGGTAATATTACTACAACAACATACTCAGTGGGGTTTGGAGAAGGCGGAGAAGTTGTTTATGATATATTCTCGACTCAACTTAACGCATAATAAAATCAAGTATGAAAAGAAAACGCAGTCCTGTTGAGCATTTGTTGGTGATAATAAAAGGGCATCTCGATGCGCTAAGCTTTCGCTACGTGCGGAATTCAAGAAAGAGTTGAACCACAAAAGTCCATTATATATGATCTTATTCTGTATTTCTGCGAGAGGTTATTTCCGCGTTGGTAATTAGTGACTTGTTATTATCATTAATTTATGTTTGTGTAATGTCAACAGCCAGCAATGCCATGTGAGGTTATTCCTTTCAAGGGGCCTAAAAAACCTTATCAAATTCTGAAGAGACTTTTATTGTCTTTTTCAGTTCATTTATAGTTTGATCTGTATTTGTACTTTCACTATATATTTTCTTTTAATTAATAAAAGTAAACATATATTTAGTTAAATCATTTCAATAAGTAGTTAATATCAAACAGAGTAAAACCTACCAACCACTGTCAAAATTGGATTTTACTTATATACACTAAAGGTAGTTTGACGCATTAAGTTTTTGTTACGTGCGTGAATTGAGAAAGTGTCGGAGCATATCTTGTATGTAGTCTTATTTTGTATTTATGCAAAAGATTATTTTTATAATTTGAATCCGTAACCTCCTGATCACATGATAACAATTTTATCAGTAACTCCAAGACTTTTCTTCTTTACTTGTGTACTCGTTCAGTTGCAAATGAACTTTTACTATTACCGTATTTAACCCGTTGTAGCAAATTATTTAATTTGTTTTTTCAAGTTGATTCTTACTTATTATGGACCGTTACATATAGTTATCTTGCTTTTACCCTGTAATTGTTTTTTTTTTTTTTGGTTGTTGTAGAATATTACTTGATTTATATTAGGTTGATTTTCACTTATTATGTACGGTTAATTATTATTGGGGCTGAATCCAGAGAGAGGTCTGCTTACAAGTTCACGTGAAACTAATTTAAGAAATCTACTAAAATATCTATAAATATTTGATAATAAAATCAATTATTGTCGTAGGTATTAACTTAAAGTTATTGCAGAAAATCGATAAATTTTAAATCTCAAATTTGCCTCTGCTTGATAGCTATCTTTCTCTTACACTATCAATGTATCTAGGGTAAAAGGGCAAATATACTCCTCAACTTTGCGATTTAGAGCGGATATACCCCTCGTTAAAAAAGTGGTACATATATACCCCATTGTCTAACATATGATGCATATTTATCATTTTTTGTTAACAGACTGAATTTACGAAAATTTAAAACTGATTTATTTATTACCATTCTCACTTATTATCGATAAACTTTAAGTCTCATATTCACGAATAATTATATATTATCGATATTCATTTATATTGTCAATATATAGAAGTTAAATTAACTCCCTAAAATTTAATTAACTCAACTTTTGAGCTAAAGAGAGGTTACTTGTTTATATAGTTAACCAAAACAGAGACATTTTTCCAACTATACAAAGAGACATTTTTCCAAATAATTTTCAAGTTTGAAAAGGATTTTTAAAACTACTTTCCACCAGAAAAAAATTGAATTAGAAGCAAAATCAAACTAATCATGACTTATTAATTTTGAAGTTATGAAAACCATTATTTAATTTGCTTTTGAATAAACCAACAGTTGATCAGAAGGCCCTCCATAAAAATAAGATAAATATTGATTAAATAATACTATAATAATAATAATAATAATAACAACATTGAATTTCATATGTATTTTTTTGTGTTCGGTACGTAAGAAAAAAATATTATTTTAAAAATATTTATATATGATCTAGCTATACAAGTATTATGAGAGGTGTCACGTAAAGGTGGGAGGTAGGAGGTGATGAGAACGGGCTACGGGAGGTGGGAGTGAAAATAAGTTCTGATGGATTAATGCAAAATTTAGTGAAAAAAATATTGCTCTGCCTCCTTCCAGTATACAATCATATCTTTCTATAACAACATTATTTATCTGAATAATCTTTTGATTGTTATATGAAAATATTATTATAGAGAATGTATAATATAATGTTGTACGTCTCTGCTTTGGTCTCGTAGTGAACTAATTTTGTTGTGGAACCCCATCCACGGGACAATCAATAGTACTTCCTGATCCCGAACTTCCACTAGCGAGTTCATGTACTTACGGAATGGGATATGACTCAACTAGTGATGACTATAAGATTTTTAAGATTGAGAAGGGGGATTATGATCCCAAGGATTATTATCATTCGTGAAATTTTATTTAATTATTGTGTGGTTTTATTTAGTATATCAAATAATATGTACGACGAGATACCACTATCAAAAAATATTTGTTCTATATCGAACGAGGCTTCCCAAACACGTGTCATTTCAATATTGGGAGAATTACTTTGAGCTTATCGTACTCCCAGGGGTGTGGTGGTTGGCACTTTTAAATTATGGGTAATGAAAGAATATGACATTATTTACTATATAAAAAGGTTCGATCTTTATTTAATCATACAGAAATATAGGTTTGCATACGATGAAGTGCTACTTTACACGAACACTACAACACTCGTGGTTTTAGGACATTCAAGGGATCATTAGGAGTGTGACTTCAATCTCTTACAATGCTAGAAAAATTCGTTTTTACAGAAAGTTTGATTTCTCCAAAATTATTAATTTAATATTTGCTTATATTTAAACTCTTTTCCGTTTTATGCCATATGTTTTTTTATTTTTTATTTTGTCTATTTTGCCCTCGTAATATTTTTAATTTTTTTTTTTTTTTATAGTTTCCCAAAGAAATAAATAATTTAGGTGAAAATCTATAACGTTCATGATGAAGGGCAAGCCTTTGAAGAAGGGGTGCATATTACACCTTTAGGCGAATTTCACATCACAATGTGAGAAGAAAGCTAGAGACCATATAGGAATGATTATAGAATCATCTGTTGAGACGCTTTTTGAGTTAAAATCCCAGGAGCAAATATTTAATCCAAGCCCAAAGAGGATAATACATTAACGATTGAACCAGGATCGCTACAAATGGTATCAGAGTAGGGCTTTCCCTCAGTACAGTGGGACAAACCTCAGTAAAGACGAGGTATCCTAATGATTACTTGAATTGCAGGGAAAATATCAAAATCTCTTGGTTTTTCTTTTAATATAAAGTTAAACTTAGCCCTCCTTTATAATAGCATTTTACTATAATCTAATTTTCTCCTGATCGATTTTTTATGTTATATTTTTACTTTTCTATAACAACACTCTACCTATAATAGCAGTGACATAGTATGTGTAATACTTTTTATAAAAAATATATTATGTATAAAAATAAATATTAAAATATTTATGCTAATTATCATTGTGTTGGTAATTTCAAAATTTTATGGTGACATAGTATGTGTGTCAGAGTTGCTGGAAAATTTCTTTGATTTATTTGCCCTAAAAAAATTAATTTTAATAGAGGCACTCATTGAATAGTGACGAGATTGAAAGTTCTTTAAAAAAATATTAGAACTTTTTAAAAAATTTGTTCACGTAGAAAAGCAGATACGTTCGTTTTAAAACTTTTTAAGATTTTGACCGCTTCAACATCGAACTCTGACATAAGAGTATTTTCAATTTTTATTTATACAGCCGAAAGTTCGGTCGAAATACTTGAAACATTTTCACGCCGGTGTCGTTGGACCGATGGATTTGACCCCTCCGGATCTCTTACATTAATTAGCCCATGAGTCCAATAGACAACCTTACTCTTATCCAAGCCCATGACCTTTATAGGCCTATGACACTTTCTCAGCTAATGAATTTTATACGTCTTGTATTTTAAATTAATTCAAATTTAATAATTTTTATTTAAATAATATAAAAAATTCACATTGTTTTATTTAATTTCTATTTCTACACAAATAGTTTTATTACGTTTTTGAATAAAAAACTAATGAATTTACCTTTTTGAATTTATGAGGAAGGTGGAAAGAACGTCGGCCGTCGAATTGAATAAATCGACAGCTTTAAGGCAATAAAAGAGAGCTAGATAGAATTGAGAGGTTCATTCGAATATCATTAAAATATCTCAATCCTCTCCCACACACACTTAAAAAAAGAAAAAATTAATTCTTTTTTTTCTTAGTTCTTTATTAATTTTTTTAAAAAAAAAGCAAAATAAATAATTGAAAGATTGATTGGTAGTGTCAATGTATCTGTCAGTAAGAGAGCAATAATTCTTTTCTCCCACTTGCCTTTAGATACTGACATATCTTTCAAATTTTGAACTTTTAGGAACAATTTAATTTTAACTTTTTTTCTTTTTAGAAGCTCGATATAATAAAAAGAAATTTTTTCTCTTTTTTATAAAAACATTTAAAAAAACAAAAAAAACATGTAATTTAATTTTAACATTTATTTTATAAATTATATTAAATATATAATAATTATTGTTAATATTATTTTTATTTTTATTTTATTTGGGGGAGTTTTTGGGGGGGGAGGGGTGTGGACACTTTCCAAATTAGAAATTTGAATTTCCATTTTGGAACTTGAATGTTTGAGCTTTACCGTGTAAAAGGATAAAGCTATTTAAGAAACTTATCTTTATTTTTTTTATTTCTTTTCAGAAGTTGGAGAATTTTTAAAGAGGAAATAAAACTTAAAACTATCGGCATATATTTTTAAAAAAGTTGCAACTTCATCATTTTAATCTTCACGAGAAATTATGAATCTCCTAAATTTTTCATATCAAATTGAAATCTTATTCTTCTGTCATAATTCAGATTCACGAGACGTCTAATTCAGTTAAAAAATAATTTCATATTTTAATTTTTAATTAAGAATTTCACTTATTCTAATGATAGTGACAAATCTCGAGCGTAATTTGTGAATTTATGAGAATTTTATAATTTTTATTTAAACGTTATATATATAGAATATATTTTCTGTATTTAATATTTATAAATATGATAAACATGTATAAAGATTTAACTCTTTCTCACCATTGATGAATGAGTGGCTACAAATTAAAGAACCATGTCATTTTAGTTCACAAGTGTCTTCATAAATTTTGATGCTTCAATTTTATTAAAAACCCATTAAAAATTAGGTTTAAAGTCGATTTTTAAATATGATATTAAAGTCGGATCAATTTTAATTATTTATTTACTTAATATTGACCTATCATATTATGTTTCTCACACTTCAGTTGGCAGATTTAGGCTTACGGGACATTGAATCGTGAATTTAAAACGATCTATTAAATGATAATCTGAAATTGTTTATATGATCTTGGTTGATCACCATCTTGAACTTGATTATGTTTAGTTTGACCAAATCTATTTTCTTAACAATGGTCATTAAAAATTATTTTGTTTTAATATTCAATATGCGAACTCATTGTTCGACAATTCGGGTTTGTGTTATAAAAATTAGTTCAGTGTGGATTTAGCGCTCTCTGTTGAAGAGGACTTTGTTCTTTGTGATCGACGAATCAGAGACCTCTCTAGTCAATAATAAACAAACTCTTACCACTCTAACTACACCCATGTAAATAGTGTTCACAAAGATAATTACACAACTTATCATCATCCACCACCACCATATCTAACACATGGTTAAATTGGTAATTTCATTTCATAAAGAAAAAACAAAAATATGTACGTAGTAATAATATATGTGACCTTTGGGATGGATATAGGACATTTGAATCTTATAAGTACGTTCTCGTTTTAAACATTTCTGCAAGTTGTAACAACAACAATAATAATAACTATATCATTTAATCTCAAATAAGTTGTGCAGATTGTAATAACAATAACATTAATTAAATAACTACGCTCAGTTTCAAAATAAGTTAAGGTCAACAACTATATGAGTTCTCATTTTGTTCCTCGTTTTAAATACTTCTGCAAGTTGCAACAATTAGAATAGTGACTACGTCGCTGCTTCAATCTCAAATAAATTATGCAAGTTATAACAACAACAATGATAATAGCTCTGCGCCTTATTTTGAGTAAATTAGAGGAGTTGGCAACCCTTAGTCCATTAAAAATTTCTCCCTTTACAAGTCAATGCAGATATGAAACTTCAAATTATACGTAAATAGTGCGTAATAATAAATTTAAAATACGATTTATAAAATTATGAAAACCTAGCTAATATAAGCTTTTGCATGTAAATCTCATATATTTATAATTTTTTCAACGTGGAATCTAATTAATTTTTTAATATATTAATTTTAAAATTATTATAAAAATTATAAATTTTAAATTTTAATATTATTATTTTAATATGTCATAATTGTTATTATTGTGTTTGATGTTTTGGAATTTTTAATTTGTATTAATTTATAAAAATATATGGATAAAAAATTCCAGCAATTTCTCACCTTTAATGGATGAGGCTACAGAAGAACCACGTCGTTCTAGTTCACATTGGATATTTGGAGCAAGTAATATCTTCAAATTATATTTCTATGTATCTTTTATTTTTAAAAATGTATCGAGTCGGATTCATTTGAATTTTTAATTTATTTGAAATTAAATCTTCATATTACGTTTTCTTTTGGCTCACAATAAAGGGCTTGAGCTTAGAGGTGTTGAAAGTCCCACATCACGGATCTCTTTATATCGTCTCGATTGATTCGATTTTATGGTACGTTTGTGATCAGTAAGATCAGAAATCTTTTTAATAAGTAGTTTACATAAAGATTTTTTTCTTCTAACATTCTATTCAGGAGACTCACTGATTAATATCTGAATTCATGTTAATTGTGGAAGGTGGATTTTAAACATCTTAACGCTCCCATAAAAAAGAACTTCATTATGTGTGCAAGGTTGAGCTTGAGGCGCTCTTGTTAGAGGTGGACTCGCATTGATTTGAGGTGCGCGTGCGCATGTTAATTTTTTTAAAAAAAAATTTCAATATGTGTGTATCTTGAAAACCTATCTTATATTTTAAAAGGACCCTCCATATATATCTGCCGGATTAGGTTATTAATTTGGTTAGCGTGATTCGAGTTAGTCCCCTGCTTCTACATCATTATCATTATTTATTTTTAGATTGACAACTTAAAAAAATCATAAAACATGTAGGTCACAAGCTTCAAACCGGCAACCTAAAGTACGAAAGGGATCTTAAAAGCACCAATAAAAAAAACGAGCTTCGTTTAAGTATTGCGCGATATTCACTTATTGCTCGTGCGTTTGTCTTTAAGCGACGCGCCCGTTATCTTGAGTCGTGAATGCGTACTCCCCATATGCATACATCACTATGAATGTTACATAATATCGAGCACTAGCCCAACGTCTTGTATCTTGTTATCTTGAATCCATTTAAATCAGCATCTCCTCTCCGTGAATTACTATAAAGCAAATTTTCAGCCTCAAATGAGTGGTGTTCTCAAAAAAGATATATATAATTGCATAACTTATCATCATCCACCACAATATCTAACACATGGTTAAATTAGTAATTTTTCACTTTGTACATGAAAAGACACACCACATAATTTCGTATGTAGTACAATGCGACCTTTGGGATAACAATGTTAGTACATCCCCTCGTTTTAAACATTTCTCTAAGATATTATTATTATTATTATTATTATTATTATTATTATCAGCCAATCACTTTTATAAGTAAAAGAAAGATGATGAGGAGGTAGAAGAAAAAAAAAACAAGTTGTGGCTATCAATTTAGAGCTAGGGACCAATTTAATCAGCACGTTTTTTTCTGTCTAATTAATTAATTAATTTTTTTTATTTTTTATGTAGACTGATTCTTCTTTCTTCTATTTCTTTTCTTGTTCTTCATTTTAATGTTCCATAAATTTTGTATTTCTCTTATTGCATGAAGCTTCTTATATTGTACTTTCTTTCTTCATTTTCCTTAACAATATTCACAATAAAGAAATAACATAGCTCTTATTTTTATTACTTCCCCATTTCTTGAGAGTGAAAACAGAGCAGAAAGAAGAAGAAGAAGAAAGAAATGGATTCAAGAATGGAGATAGATTTTTTGGACCTCAACAGCAAACCCCAATTACCAGAAATGGAGAAGCAACACAAAAAAGGTACAAAGCAAATATTTGAAAAATGTATATATATATATCAAAAAAGAATATGGAATTTTAGCAGATTTATTAGGGTTTATTATTGTGAGTAGATCTCATTTGAGGTTTGGGGTTTGGAGGGTTGGTTGAATATGGAAGTGAATTTTGTTGTTGATTAAGTTAATTTTCACTTAATTAATTGTTTTTTTTTTAAAAAAAAAAAAGATAAAGAGACGTTTGGTTAACCTTTTGAGAGAAAATAAGTACTTTCAGATGATAACAAAGTTATTTTTCGGAAGTTGAAACAATAACTTTTCCCCAATAATACTTTTCACAAAATATACTATATAGCTCTCCTTGACGTAGATTTTGAAGTTGAAATTTGAAATATTAAAATTTGAGCTCTTAAAATAGTAATTTTGAAATTTGAAGTTAAATTTTGGACATGAGTTGTAATTGGGAAAAAAATGAAGTTTTATGAGTGAAAGTTAAAAAACCCTACCAGTTTTACATGGAAAACTTGAAACAAATTTCATGCACAAATAGATGTTTGGATAAATTTTTAACATTCTTTTTCAAATTTTATGGTCAAACGTTAGCTTAGAATCATTTTTAAAAAGTCTAGTCAAATAGTAATTTATTTTTACCCAAAAATATTTTTAAATTTATCTCCAAATATAAATATTTTTCATAAAATATTATTTTTAAAATAAATTCAGCCAAATAAACATTTTTCTTTATAATAAATTTTAGTGCCATTGAAATATGAGGACTTTGTTGAATAGATGAAAAATTATTGGATAAGAGAATCTTATCCTAATAAGTTTGGGGTGTCTATATTTAATTTTTTTTAAGGTTTAATTTAAAAAGATTTTAATTCTGTCGTATCAAAATATAATAATTATATATAAACACTCAAAGATATTATCTAATGATTAATAAAATACGTGAAAAATCATTAAATTTTAGATCTAAGTAAGATGGAGCTATAAACGCTTACATGTTTAGCATAATCCAATAATTTTAATTCAAACTAAATATTTATTTTAATAAAATTTATTTAATATATATAATAATTTATCCAAACACAATAAAATTATCTTTTCTAGAATCCAAAACTCATTAATTTAAATGTGTCTCCGCCTCTATGTTCAAATCGCACAGGAGGGAAACAATAAATTATCTTTTCTAGAATCCAAAACTCGTGAATTTAAAATATTGTCTCCGCCTCTATGTTCAAATCGCACAGGAGGAAAAAACCGCTAATTATTTTTTCTTATTTGTTAAAGCGTTGATGGACAGAATTACCTAATATTTGTGATAGTAAAACATAGCAGACATCCAATGAAATAATTAAAATACATGCAAACTGATTCGAATACTATCGTCGTACACAAACAGTACACAATATAACTATGTACATGTACCCATAATATGTAGGGTTAGTACTTGAATGAGTAAGCACGTGATTTATAGCTATTACCAAGGAGGTTGTTTTGTCGGTACGGATTTATGAGAACTCAATAGTTTTTTAATGTCCGTTTGAACAAATTTTTAAAGTTATTTGTAGAGAGTGTACAATTTTCTCATTCATAGTGAAAAACTTTCTCCGCTTCTGCATTAAAAATTAGATTTAATCGAACCTCGTTAGAATTTTTTGTTAATTCTGCTTAGACTTGGCGGAACTTTATTATATCCCTATATTATTTTGCTTCTATCTCTGTTTGATTTAATTATATGATTATGTGCTAGTTAATTTACGATCTTTCGCAACCGTCGTCAATAAAAAAAAAAAATTCTTATGTCATTTGCATCTTCTAACTATTCTTTTATTTTTATTTTCCTAACTTTTTTTTTGGTTTTATTTGTCTATTTATGATTAAAATTAGCTTCTGGGATGAAGTGGCCATTTTCATCAATGGCTGATTTAGCTACTCAACATGATAACACATTCTTTCAGGTTATTCACGATTTCCTGTTAAATCCGAAGTTGTTCGAACTTTTCAAAAATATTATCATATTTGTGTCAAATTTTATAAAAATGCGTTCTTTTCGGAAGATCCATACTTGTGTCAAATTTTCTAAAAATATGCTTTTTTTAAAAGATTCGACACGCATCTGTTGATATTTTTGAAAAGTTCGAGTAATATAGAAATTGAATTCTAATTAATTCCTTCTTCATTTATATAAATTCTCATAAACTAAATTTTAATCAACTTTTCTTCTTCTTCTTTTTTTCAGATCTACAACTCCACCCCAATAGTTTCCAATATTTCAAAAAACTCACCCCTAAACAATTACAAATTCACCAAAGACCCCCAATACTTTGGAGGAGCTTTTCCTTTAGTTGCAAAAACAAGCACTTCTAATTCCAGGTATTTTAAAATAGCTTATTATTATTCTTTTTTTTTTCCAATTACGTTTTGAATATTCTATTTTACANTAGCTTATTATTATTCTTTTTTTTTTTCCAATTACGTTTTGAATATTCTATTTTACAAAAAGTAATATGATTTTTTTTTCTAAATTCAAAAAAAAAAATTTATTTTTTTGCAGGAAAAATTATGACCACTTGAGGCAAAATGAGTCAACATTGACTATATTCTACATGGGTGAGGTCCATATTTTTCAGGATATTTCACCAGAAAAGGTCATTCAAATTATCTCTTTATTTTATTTTGTGCAGATATTTTAATTTTTTTAAATAAAATTTAAATATGATATTGTTATTTTTTTTAAAAAATTATATAGGCTGAAGTAATAATTGACATTGCTACAAAATCCACAACTCTTCACATGAATGAGATTTTAGAAAAAGTGATGAATAATGAAAAATCTGAAGAAAATAAATCAGAGCCTTCAAATGCATCCACAAATTTTGCTAAAGGAGGTATTTATCTTGGCTCTTTTTTTATTTTATATATTATTTTTTTTTATTTTTTTTATTATTTCTTGATTTTCATTTTATTTAAATAAATTTATTTTTATTTTTTTGGGTATTTGCAGCATTGGCTATGGCTCGTAGAGCAACCCTTGCCCGATTTTTGGAGAAGAGAAAGCATCGGTATAATAAATTTAGTTTTAATTTTTTATTATTACCTAATATTTTATAAATTTCTAACAAACATGATATTTTTTTGGGTAAATTTCATGAATGATTATTTAACTTTTACTTATTACAATCACTAAATTATTTTTATAATAAAAAATTACTTTAACTTTATCTAAATATCAGAAAAGTAAATAGATAAATTTTCGTAATCAAAGCGTCACTCAATTTTAATTAAGAATCACAAAAAGTCATTAGGAGTGAATAAAATGTGACATATATATGATACTTACCCAAAATTGAGTGAATTTTTTGTTACAAATAATTATTTAGTGACATTTTATAATAATTAGCCAACATCGAGTGATTTTCTTTTGTTATAAAATATACTCTAATGACTTTGGTGTGATAAAATAAAAAGTTAAATGACTATTCGTGAAATTATCGATCTCTAAAATCGAATTGATTTTATAATGTGTTTTAACATTAATTTGAAATGAAGAAAAATTACAACTTTTAGTATTTTCATTTTATGAACGAAGAAAATATTTATATTAGAATAGATTGTCTGCATTACATTTTTTAGGATGCGATTTTTTTTTTAAGACTCTACTTGCGCGTGATATTTTATGCACTAGGCTAAAAAATTAAATATTTGTCACATTAATCCCCAATAAAAAAAATGACATAATTTAAATAGTGATTTATTATTTTTCACAAGTTTTTTTTATGTTATATTAACATTTTTATCTCCTTTTTTTTATTTTTTTTTATTTTAATGAAGATTGATCAAAGCTAGGCCATATCAACCAAAATTTCCTTTTGAAATGCACCTAGAAGAAGAAGAAACGGCGTCGTCAAGCGTTCATTGGGAAAGCTAATTCAAGACAAATTGAATTGTTTTGAATTATTACTATTATTATTCTTTTTAACTATATATTGTTCTAATGTTAATAGAACTTTCTAGAAATATTATTTATGTTTTATATATTGTGCCTATGATTTTGTGTTTAATTATATATTTATATTGACAACTAAAAAAATTTCATATATAAGACTATTTAATCTACCTTCTATTGTTTGTGTGAGAATAGTTGTAATATTATGATTATTTATCGATTTTAACTTAATGAGTTAGATCGTTAATATTCTTAGCATTAAATTTAATGTATTTTATCATGGGTGAAGATATAATATGTTAAATTAGTAAATTAAAATATATACAATATATTCTACGTCATTAGTTTGAACTCTGTCACGAACCGTAAGCTTGGTTTTAAGTGGGCAAAGGTAGAAGAACATACCCTCAAAGACTTTTCGATTATACAATAACAGCAACAATAACAACATACTCAGTGTAATTCCACAAATAGGGTCTGAAAAGAATAGTGTGTACGAGCAGACCTTATCCCTACCTTGTGGAGATAGAGAGGTTGTTTCCGAAAGACTCTCGATTCAAGTAACACATATCAAAACAGATTTAAAGATCATAGAATCATGACAAACAAGGTAAATTCATAATGAAAGATGTACATGACTGTTCAAACACTTGCAACACAGAATTGTAATCAAACAACTATATTGATCCAACAAAAGAAAGATCAGCCAGAAAATATATTAACAGATCATTTCAAGACCCTCACAAAGACTACATTCTATTTTCCAGATTTACTATATCCTCGGCGAGAGGCGTCAAGAAGACAGGAAGAGCTCTTCATTTCGCGGTCTTTGAGTGCTTAATTAGCCAATCGATAACAGCATCGATATTTACAGAATCCTTGCACGAGATCATGTAGCAGCAGACTTCTCTATCAGTTATGGAATCAAGACCTCTGGTGCAACAAGCATCACAAATAGTTAAGAGAGTGAATTCGTAGAAATTGGCAGAACACATAGACAAATATCTAAACTTGTCACGATTTTTTATCTAGTCAACTAAACTAAGAATCCAACCTATTGAACATCTTATTCTGTCGAAAATGTGCCTGGATTTTGATTTCTAACCATTTCTTTTTATCAACTCGCCTTCTTTTTTTAGGTACAAATTTTACAATATAAAGTGTTCAATAAGTCAGACACTTAGCATAGGTGTCTGTCTACGTATCTGCCAAAGAAATAAATTCTTACGTGAAGGTTAAAGTTCAGCTACTTACAGTTGATCGACCAATGATTGCTGTGAAAGAGCTTCTGATTTGTCAATTTTGTTTCCCAAGATAAGCAAAGGAATCCCGCTTAATGAAGGTTTCTTCAAAAGTTCATGTAACTCAGTTCTGGTTATAGGTACACTGTCTCTATCAGCAGCATCAACGACATACCTGTCGCATGAAAGATCCAGAGTCAATTCAACCTGAATGTGTAATGCACAGTCACTTCGTACTCAACGCCTCAAAGTTGGATTAAAAAGAACAGAGTCACTACTCGGGCCAAATGAAAGGAAGTTTTCAGTGGAAAAGAACTGTTAGAACTGTGACAATCTCATCTAAAAGCTAACTGTTAAAGGAGCACGCTTTAAATACTTAATTATGTCTTCAGCAAAAACTGTTCTCTAGCATTGAATTTTTTTGCTTATTGTCCTTGCTAATAAGGAAAAATTCGAACAAAGAGCAGAGCCTAGAACTGAGAAGTTAATAATTGTAATAGCACACTAAGGGTTGTTTCCTATCCCGGCATAAAATTTTTGGGATTACATAATCACAATTGTTCCGTGTTTGGTTATTAGTATTAGCTAATACTGGAATTAATTTTACACCAAATCTTGGTATTATCTAAAATCCCATATAGGATGGGGGATTATAATCCCCGGATATCCTTGTTTAGAACCAAACAACCCCTAAGTATCATATGGACATATGCCATCAAACTAGTATGACAAGGACGACGCAAGCAAAGGTATGACACACCCCAACTAAAACCAACAGCAACGATGTTAACTTAAAGCAGGGAAAATAACAGGGTCGTGAGAGAGACAGCACTGAGTACTTCCCTGGCAGACCCCAAGAACGAAAAAGACATCAGCTATAAAGTGAACGGTTTATAACTTTTAAATAATTTGCACACCTTGCACCTCATTACAGGAACTTGAGGTGCATATTCACATCAGGAGAAATTTCATCCATTAAAGATGTCAAAATCTTGAATACAGGCAAAAGCATTAAGTGCGTATTGTAGCAAGCCAAAAATTAACAAAATAAAACAAATATTTGAGGAGACAGATAAGGACAGAGATTAAGATTAGGAATTACAATATCGCAGAGACACCCCGACAATAGCGCTCCCACATCGTGCGAAATCTCCTTTGGCCTCCAAGGTCCCAGAGTTTTATGGTCACATTTCCTTTTGTCACTTTGCGCATATTAAATCCAACCTAATTGTAAGAAAAAATATTGAGCAAGTAACCGAAAGAAGACAAGATTGCTAGTTTAATTCTGTGAAGACAAGGTACCAACCGTCGGAATCATGTCCTCGCTGTAGCCTCCAGTCTGATAAAGATCAAAATATCTAATGTCAAAAAACGTTACCATCAAAATGAAAAAGAGATCGGGAGAGATGGAAGAGGAGAGAGAGCATATAAGGTCCTCACAGCAATGGCATTGACGAGAGATGTCTTCCCCGCATTTTGAAGGCCTACTAGGGAAAGTTCCATTTCCTGTTTAAAAAATAGGCTGAACAAGGAAACATGTAGAAAATTTAGGTATCGACAATGTCAGACGGGATCACACGACATAAAGAATAAAGCACCAGTCATTCTTCCAACACCATGAGTTTGAGTTCACAATGACCACCTTGAATAGTAATATCTAATTAAGTTTTTAAGATTAATCCAAGAGAGTGATATCCAATTGTGGTAGTAAAATCATCACATAATATAATACAAAAATATTTTACACGGTTGCAGAACATCTGAAGCACCACGAATACCCTCCTAAAATATAGAGGGAAAAAAAAATCATCACTCATTAGCACTCCACTGCATTTTGATTAAGACACTGAATATATCTGATATAACAATTTTTTTTGATAAGGTAAAGTATTTTATTGAAGATTAGCACCAAAAAGGTACTTTGCAACATTCTTTTTTGATTAGTAACCTGATACGGCATTCACATTCATCAAAAACACTGATAAGCATATGAAGATATATTTAGAAATTAGAATAGTTGCTTGTTGGCTAGCACACAGATATAGCTTGTCTCTTGAATTTATACATAATTGCTTGCACATGCCCCTTACTTTAAATGTTCTACTCAGCATTATTGACAGAAAACCAGCCACATGCATCCCCAAAGGGAGGACAGAGTAAATGAATTATTTTGAGAACTCTAATAGGGGAAAAAATATTGGAAGGAATAGCAAGCTACTTTGTCAGGACTCGAGGAAACGGACAAGCTGCCCCGCTCCACACAATGTACCTTATCTGGATGAGAAAAAGCTCCTACTCGTCTGGCTTTTTCTAGATAAATAACGAGACCTGGACATCAGTGTTTGGGAGCACGACTGGCATTACATTGTGACAGAGAATAGGTAATATTCTTTTTTCCAAATCATGATAAAAAATTGTCCCTTTTTTAATATCCCTAGGGTTGGGGTGGGAACGCGCTATGTGAAGTAATCACAAAAGTTATGGAAGTTATTCTCCCCATCTCAGCCAGCTGAACGCTGCTGCAGTTCCAAGCCTTTGTGACGAGAGCAATGAGAGAGCACCAGAAGGATGTGTATCAGGCACTCTCCACTAATCAGCTTCATGGTTAGCTTAGAAAACGTTAGCCAAAAAAGAATAAAACCAAATCACAGATGCTAGACAATGATGTTTTGAGCCATCCAACATTCCACTAGGCATACGACTGCTCAAAATATGTAAAAATATGGCACCTAGACCTAACTCAACCCCAAAAGCTAGCTCATGAAGGGCGCATTGCCCAAGTCTATATAAGCAAAACGCCAGTCCATTACACATTTTGTGGGACTCTAACCCACTTTAACACCCCCTTCATTCCCAGGTCCAATTGGAGCGTGGACCAGGAGCCAAAAGGGGAATAGACCTGGCTCTAATATCATGTGAAGATATGGCACCTAGCCTTAACCCAACCCCAAAAGCTAGCTCATGAGGGGAGGATTGCGCAAATTTATATAAGCAAACTGCCAGTCCACTACCCAACCAATGTGGGACTCTAACCCACTCTAACACAATGCTTATAGAAAAAGTGATGCACAGCCTTCTCATGTATCAATTATTCTTCCCTTAAATTATTCTTGATGAAAATCTGCTAGCTTATATACTTGAGAACCTTCTGCAGACCAAATGCTGGAATTCGGAATAAGTCGTCTGAGATTCTCTATATCACTAGAGGAAAAACTAGTCCAAGAATAGAAAGTTATCTATATCTTCCTGCTTTTGGCATTGGTTCAAATTAAATAGTTCACTAATTAAATGATTCTCTTCGGTACATGTTTAGACTCTGTTGTTCCCTTAGTCTTTGCTATAGAACTTGCCACAGTTTTTCACCTATCATTATACTGGGATTTCTTCCTAGACCACGATATACAATATACATGACGTAGCTCCCGTGATTCGTTACACTAATTGCTAAGGACAAAATAGAAGTTATTATTCCTCTATCAACCAAAATAAGAAAAACAATGAGCTGAAACATCACAATTTGATAACAGCAGTACCATAATCAAATTTAGGAGGAGCTACTGATCGAACTGCTAAGGCCATTGCTTACTCTAAAACGACACAATCTATAACTTAGCTCCATGTGCCCCTCCACCAAAAGGAAACTGTCTGAATAAGAAAAAATAAAACCCCAAGAATATTGTTCAATATTATTTGATTATCAGGATCATATAGCTTTTACATTCCAATCAAAGTAACTTTCTTTTAATTTCTTATAATTGTCAAGCTGATGCCAACAACAACAACAACATACCCAATGTAATACCACAAGTAGGGTCTGGGGAGGATGATGTGTAGGCAGACCTTAGCTCTACCTAGTCAAGCTGATGCCAAGATAAGCAAACAATCATCAAACCACAAAAGAGGGCAAACCAAACAAGACCCAAACAGCAAGTCCTGTACTTAACCACTTTAGTCCTTCTGCTCCAACTTTCCAATGCCCATAAATATTTCACAAGAACAATTAATTTCCACTTTTCACTTTCTGAATTTCCTTTCTCACGGAAATTAAAACAGATAAAAAAACAAAAAAAGGAATTCCTCCCTCTTTCCCCCTTACTACTGAGTAAAGAATCATACTACAACAAAGTGAATTGAACTATGAAATAGTACCAACAGCGAAAAAGACATGAGAAAACCAAAACTAACAATTCACAAAAGTTCCAATCAATCCAATTCTCCATATCTTTCTTCAACCAAACAAAGAACAAACAAAAAGGGGTTTCTTTTTAAAAAAAAAGCAAAAAGGACAAAACTTTATCACCTGCGAAGCCAATTGAGGAAGGAATCCCAGAGACCCATATTCAGAAAAGTGAAAAAAAGCAGACAACTTTGGTGGAATTAAAGGAACATATATGATATGAACTATGAAGGGAGTTTGTTTTTCTTGAACAAAAAGTGAAAGGAGCAGCTGACAAGTAATATAGAGAAGGAAGAAAGAAAGTGAAAAAAAAGAAACAATTGGAAACTTCGCCGACTGGAACAAGGACAGAATCTAAATAGCATTCATTTTTATGTATGTTGGATTGCTGCTGCAGCCATAATGACTTTCCATCCTTTTTGAGTTAGCTAATTAAGAAAGTTAGCTGAAAAGTATTAACGAAAATAAATAATTTCATAATAATTAATTATAAATTAAAATATTTGAAATTGTTATCATAGCTTTAACGAGAAATAAGAAATAAGAAATAAATAATTTTGAAATTAATTTTTGAATAATTTATCTCACATTTGATTAGAATATAATCTTGAGATAATTAATTTCGAAATTAGTTATCTCAAATTGAGTGTGCGATAAAAATAACACTATAATCCCGAAATAACTTATTTGGAGATTCTATTCCAACTAAACGAGATATAAATCATACAAAAATTAATCCCACCCTCCGTGACTATTTATTCCTTAATCCCTCGTTAAATTAGAAAATTATTTAAATTAATTTTAAATTGAGAATATGTTGATGAATTTATATGTGGTATGTTATTATTCATTATCAAGATTTCTCCATAACTATTTATGAATCGTCAGTTTTTTAGTCATAAATATGAAATAATTATAGTAATATATGAGAATTTAATCAAAAATCCTGATGAATCACTATAATAACTTATTGTTAAAGCAAAATTCTAACGAATCACCATAAATCATCCCGACAGTCGTTAGAGGTGTACTTCAAATTTCTACGCAAAAGTTATTTTTCGAAAACTTTTTTTTAACGGGATTAAAATTTAAATGGTGGCACTGAAAGATTTTATTTGTGTCAATATCATAAATATGTGGGCAATGAGATTAGATTGGAGGAACCTCATTAATCCAGGCCTTTTGCACATGGGCTTTGACAGAGCCAAAATAGGCCCAATATGAGAGGCTAAAATACAAAGCCCATAACAGAAAAGAAAAGCCAATCCATATACACTTGGACCAACTGAAAAAGGGAAGGGTCATTTGCACCTTTGTCCTGTTTTGTGTTGATCTTTAACTTTTACCTTTCAAGGTAAATTACTTTTTTTCGAATATAAATTTATATTTTTCTCATTATAATATTTCACAAGTTATATCTATGTCATTAAAGAATTTATGCCGCACTAAACATAAATTCGATTTCTAGGGATAAAAAATAAAAACCAGTCATTTGAAGGACAAGCCGTGAAATTAGTTGCTTGAGAAATACTTTAAATAGTGGCAAAATGAGGTCATTTATGCAAATGATGTCTATAATGTTGGGTTAATCAAACATGGCAAAGCCCATTTGATTCCTAAAATGATTTGGGCTTTTTATCTGGGTTCAAGATTGATCAATAATAAAGCCTCACCCCAATACATAATGAAGTTGGTGTCTCTCTAATGGTTTAAACCCATGATTGGCCCAATTAGTTATTAAGCATGATTTGCATTGGACTCTTTTAATCATGGATACAAATTTACGTGACACAAAAATAGTAAAAGTTTCACGGGTATCTTATTTGGATGTCGCTATTTAATCTATATTTTTTTAAAAAATAAAATAATAATAATTTCCACGTCTACTCACAAGTTCAGACAAACATGGCTGAACTCGATTTATATAAAACTTCAAACATCATATATTTGAAGTTATTTCGAAATGAATATACTTGTAAATTTTCGCACATTACGAGTATGACTTAAAAAGTAATACCAAAATCAAGCTAGAGTCGAATGACTTATTTCTTCTTTGTTAAGATATCTTTTGAATATGTTAAACTTTTCTTAAAAGCTATTGAAAAGTAGTTGATTAGGAAAATTAACAGTGATTTTGATTATTTTTTGAAATCCAGAAAAATACACGGCCGTTATTCTTCAGATGTGTATTGAATAAATTTATTTATGTTTAATAGCTCGTAAATCACACAAGAAATTTAAATCGCATTGAGTAAGTCTGATAAGATAAGCTCGACTGAAAAGACATTAACAGGGGAAATCCATCTCTGACATCCCTTATAGAATACCATCTATTACTATACTCTATGTTACTCAAACTCTCCAAAATTATTGCCGCACCCGTATCAGATCCTTCAAAAATAGACTAAGCCAATACGCACCCATCAACATTTTTAAAAAGTTCGAGTAATATGAACAGTACTAATGAATTAAGCTTTGTTTTTCCTTAAAAAAGACACAAGGTTGATATACTATGTCCAAATTCAACCTCAAAATTAGACAATTTAATCCTAGTCAAATCCTCAAATAATGACAGAATAATATAAAATGAGACAAATAAAATATTTATTTTGAAACAATCAGATTTCTTCCTTGATACAAGAAACTTCATGTCAATTTTTTTTTTTTTTTTAATATTGCTGAATTTCATGACAAATATTTAAAAAGAAATTATCTTATCTTATAATATAATATAATTTAATAGGCAATTGATA
>JACEIK010002561.1:135262-162164 GCA_018107945.1 Datura stramonium
GGTGGGAAAAATAATAATAATAGTGTTCTCACAAAGAAAAATCATGAAACTTTCCACTATTTTAGCGAGAAACTATTTTACATCATGCGTTTTCCCAATAAACTAGGTCGGTGGAAAAATCATATTTTATAACATAAACTTTTTATTGATTTTCGGCAAGAAAAATCTCTATTTCTAACTGTGAGTAAACAACTGGTAGGATTAATTGTTCAATATTTTATGTGAAGCCTTATCTTATGATACCAAACCACATGTTTCTACATTGTTCTTTCACATTTGGTGCCAAAAGTGTAGTATCCATCTTTGGGATTGGAGAGACACTTTGTTATGGAATGGATACTCATTCATGATCTTTGCTTTTGTATTATATTTTAAATGGATATAATTGATTGGAAGAAAGACACATGTATACATACACACTTCCATTCTCATTATTAGTCTTTAAGACTATCAATTTTGATTGGATAAATGGTTTACTTGTCTCAATCAATTTTTAACACATTTGATTTAGGGGTTTATTGCACTTTTTGTGGAGTTTGGTAGGATTATAACCTTGGATTTGTTTATGATGTAGACTTAAGTGGCCATTTTCACATTGCATTTACCTGAGTACTATTTTTAGATAAAAGTAGTCGAGGCAGATTCAAGATTTAAAGTTTATGCGTTTTTACGGTATTCTTAATTTAATATATAATAATAGTTGAGTTCACGATCATCTGTTTATAGAAATTTAATTAGGTTTCGTAATACATATACAAGTCCAGGAAAAAATTACTTGATTCACGTGTATTTGTAACTTACAAACTATCTTCGTCCCTAATGATGGAGTAAATGAGATCTCTCCCCTCTTACTTATCTAGCTAAAGATGCCTAAAAAGACATCTATCGAGCATCAAGGGTATTGTGATTTAATGGTCAATAAAATGGGTTGACAATCATGAAATTTCAGCAGAGGCTAAAACACTGAGCGATTTCTTTCCATCCGTCTAAACCGTGGTGAAAAGATCACCCGGTACTTGTGTCATAGTAAAAGTTAACAGATATCCCGTAAAATTAATTGAGATACACACAATCTGACCCGAACGCCAGAACTATAAATAAAAACTTATGTCATTATCTTTGAAGGAGTAAATGCAAGAATTTTTGACACTTTTTTTTTCAACATCAACTCCATTAGTTTCCAACAAACAAAAAGAGAGTTATTTTGTTAGTTACTTTAAAGTGGTGCACCTAGGATTGATCTCATTGAACACCACTTTGAAAAAAAAAAAGACATGATTAAAACATCATCTTTTCATCCAAAAAATTCAAACAAGTTGATTCGAGAAAGTTCTCATGAATATTATTTGTCCCCCATATTTTTATTTTTATTTTTATTTTATACTATAAACAAATAATAAAAACTTTTTGTTTAATTTCTTTGTCAATTGTATATGAGGAATAATAAGAATAAAGAATAAAAGAAAACTATGTAAGACACGTATGTGACCTATGCATATCGCAACTTTTTATTAAATTAAAGCTTTTTTTTTTAATTTTCAAGAATTTTAACGCGCCAAATAAAAAGAATTTGATTTGTCTCGCACTCGATATTTGATATCTACTTTGAGAACTGACTGATTTGTTGAAATTTTTTGTTTTTGGAGGTAAAGTGTTGTTATCTATCAAAAGTGGCTATATTCATCAGGGGAAGAGCTAGAAACTGACGTACGAGTTCAGTTGAATTCAGTAGCTTTAGTTTTAATTTTTATATTTGTATTAAGAAATTTACTAAATATTTACAAAAACTAAATTCAGAATCGAGTTACTAACACTTGATGTCTTTATCTTAGAATTTAGAACCCCTATTCAAAAATTTAGAACCCATAAAATTAAAATCCTGAACTCTGTTTTTGATATTCATAGGACTTAAACCAAAAACTTCTAGTTAAGGATTACGTCGTGTTAGTTACCGCCCACCGCAATTTTTGGTAGTAAAAATTTGAAATCACTATTTTTATGAAAGTTAAAAAAGTTAAAAATGACGCCAATGAACCAAATGCTTGCGTTCAAACTTCTATGCATTGGTCTGTCTTTGTTAAGGATTGGCTTTTTTTTTAATCCAAAGTTTATTTCCCTAGTAAAAAATAACTATTTTTCAACATCTTTTTTTTATATGCGGCTATCTTTTTAACTATAGGCTATAGCTTTGATGCCTCCTACTCCCAAGAAGCTGTTGATCGGAACCGTGGAACTATCGCTCGAGAAGTCAGAAGTTGATCCTTGTTTAATAAGGATACTTCTTAGGTCAGGGGTGGCTGAACTGGGGGTTACTGTCAGCCCCAATCCTTCGATTTCCGGATTGGAATAAGGAGTTTCATGTTCATACTAAGACATCACTCTGCCGTTGGATGTAGGGGATTGGGTTTGATTATCTAGTTGGTGGTGCAATAGCTTACCAAGACGATGATCAGTCGCTGATCCGAGAGGATGATAAAAATGACTATTCGTAAACTTTATCCGAATTAAGCACGTCCGAAGGTAGCTAAGCCCAACTCAAGACTTTGGGCTAAAGGCAGAAGTTGTGGCCCAACTCAGACTTTGGGCTTCATAGACGTTTTGGAAGTGGATTCCATTTACTTTTACATAGAAATATTATTATTATTATTATTATTATTATTATTATTATNATTATTATTATTATTAGAAAAGGAAAAAGTTGTTGAATTATTTACTGGTGTTCTGTTTAAATATAAAGTTTGGTCAAATACACTATAGTGGTGGAGATTAAGATTAGGAGATCGAGAATGAAAATAATGTTTGTGGTGGTACAATAAAGTTATAAAACTAATCAATTCTAAGATGAATCATCAGAATAATGAAAAATATGACCAATGTGAGGATTATCGCGGAATCTTAATAACTGTTGTTCAATTGAGTTAGCGAAAATTTGATTCTCCCCCTTATAATTTCCTCTCCCAGTGGCAGAACCAAGAAATTTGACGAAGGATGTGCAAATTCTCTTCTCAATTGTATTAAGAATGTGCAAAATTAAATATACTCTCATAGTAGCTAACATTTAACCTCTGTATGTCACACAATATCCAAGCGAAAGGCGTGCAATCGAATTACCCTTCGCCTCCGCTCATGTCTTCCCCCATTTCTCCTTCTTCCACCCCAAATTTTAAAGAGTGCGCGCGCGTGTGTATATATATATATTCCAACCCCAACTAATGTGAAACTAGAGTGTAGTTATTATCGTTTTCCAAAATAATTTGATCAAGAAATCAGTTTGCACACTATTTAAAGAAAAATAAAGCTTTGATTTGATATATGCAAAAGCTACAAGTAGAGAACTTGTTACAATATAGGATTTCAGGTAAGTCTCCTTAAAATAAAAATTTATAATTTTCAAAACAAAACAAATTGCGATGTTAAAACAAGTAAAAATGATCTGACGATGTAAAAATTTCTTACACTAACTTACACCTATTTCTAAACTAAAAGTAGTTCAACAATATTTTTGGGGGAAAATACATCTATGCAAAGACCTTTATTTTGGATTAGCACATCCATGGGCCAATGTATCAAAGAGAAATACTACTGCAAAAAGTGTTTTGAGTCTCAGTATGCCCTGCAAAAATTATTGTACCATTCACTAAAAGGATGTAACTGTCTCATTTTTATAACAAAAACCAGCTAACATTTGGCCATGGATTTTCAATCAGATGTTTGAAAATTTATCTTCAAATATCTGTTTGGCCATGAAATGTGATCTCGATATAGCTTCAAGTTCCCAAAAACTGGCCAGTTTTTGAGACTTCCACTCACAAAACTTCAAAATATTCCAAGTAAAATGCATGCCCAAACACAACTTCAAAATCTAAAAGTCACAACATTAACAACACAAATTTTCAAGTTTAAAGTTTCAACTTCAAAATAAAAAAGTCACAACTTTAACAACACAATTTTTCAAGTTTAAAGTTTCAACTTCAAAATCTATGACCAAATGGAAACTAAGATTAGGCAGCCCGCCTAAAAGATAAAGCCAAATATATCTGTACAAAAAAAGCAGTTTTAGGCTAGTTCACAAAGGATGGACATCAACAAGATTTTAGACAAGTGAAGCTTTGGTTTTACTCTAGTTCTAACTTGATTTCAGGGCAATTCTGAGCAACATTGTATTCCACCACTCTTTCAACTATTGAACCACCATTGTATCCAGCCATGAGCAACTTTCCAATTTTCGACTTCCACTCTGAGCCTTCTCCCTCCGTCTTTCTGTCATGAATAACTCTATCACAATAGTTGAGCATCGTTCCCAGACCGGTGTTAGGTACCCAGCCATATGACATTAACACTCTTGCTTCTCCTTCACTGAGATCTCCTCCTACCTGTGTGCAGACAATGGAAGCATGAAAAGGTTTGCAAAGAAACACAAGATTTGACATGATTAGCAGAAAACAGCTTGGTAAGGTAAATGAATAGTTTCGGATGTCTAGAGGACATCTCCACTTGTGTAGTGAACATTTTTCTATAGACTGAAACACTCATATAAATGTACATAAAGACTTCCACAATGATTAAGCCTAAGCCATGTCGCTACTGAGATTTGAACATTCCGAAGGGTCATAAGACAGGGCAGAGCATAGGGAAGTAGGAATCAGGGTAGGGAAACAAGAAAAGAGATTAACTTAAACATCACAGAAATTTGCTGTTTAAAGCAATTTGTTTTTCAAGTGCTTCCTCAATAGATGGAGGCTTTCAGTCAATCTAGCAGCATCTGCTCTAAAAAACAATGTCCAGGTCAAGCAAGTTTGATCTCATAATATGGCCAGATCTGGAAAGCCAAAAGTTTTTCATATTTGCTTAATATGCCTTTAGATGTAAAATATACCGATATCAGTTTATAACCAACAATGAATTTCTTACACCTTCACTACATAAAATAACCACAACAACTACTTCTACACCTCAATTCCAAGCAAAGGTTAAAACATGTTCTCTCTTCATCTTGCTTTCAATCAACTGGATAAAATGTTTTGCCATAAACTAGGAGAGAGCATGATACTTTAGTTTAGGAACAAAATTCATTAGATTAACTCATGCAAATCTTCCTATGACAGATTAAAAAGTTAGCTAGCCTGACAACTTCAAACACAACCCCTCCCTTTTCTCCCCTTTCTCTTCTTTTGGATAAATAGAAGTTTATGGTCGGCTTGCTGTGACCACCTCATTTAAAAGTTCAAGCCATTAGAGATAGAACACCTATGTTTATTATTTTAGGTTTGAAAAATGCCCTGTTACAAGGAAAACCCTCTTTCTTTCATAAGCCAAGGACGTGGAAATATTTTGTTGATGGTGGCAAAAACCTTTAGTCTATGCTAATACCATATTGAAACGCCTCATCTAAAAGCTTAAATTGTTAAGAGATTGAGCACATATAATTATTTATTCATTTTAGTTCTGCAACAGTTTCAGATTGGAAAAGTTGAGAACCAACATTTAATGGTTACAGCTAAAACAGACCGACTATTTTATCTACTCAAATTCCAATCATGATAGCAGAAATGATTTAGCATAAATTAACATTAAATCAACATTGACAGGAAATAAAAATTGTTGAGGTGGAAGTCCGACAATCATCTATGCCCGCAACAATTTTCACCCTAACAGCCCCAACCAAAAGGTGATGTAGATAAAGTGATGCAAACCAGGATTTCATATTTAACCTTCATAGGAAAAAACAAGAGGAGGGGGGGGAGGGACCAAATCGGAGTAAAGTAAAAGCAACTATTTCTCACTTCAATTGACGCCGAAGAAAGCTGATAACTAGATTCTCCTCTCCCAGGGGAAAAAGGGCCACCATCAATTTGGTCAAATCCACATCAGTAACATGAAAATGGGAACATCATAAGAAAAATCAATATAGCAGCAACTAAGGTAAATACCTTCAGTGTTCTATTCTCGACGATAGTGATTCTGCTACAGCTAGTAAACTTCATAGCAATTACCAATCGCCTGATTTGCCAATCAATGGGGGAGGAATCCACCAGTTCAAAGAAGTATGTTGCATAGCCATATTCAGGACGCTCAACCACAATCCTGCATGTATGTAAGTATAAAGCTTGATGGATCCTGAAACATTATGAGAACTATAGAATCACAAAATAGCAGCCAACAACCGACCTGTTATGCCTTTCAAAGACAAAAATAAATGACCGGAGATCTCGGCACCAGCCCCATTCAACAGGCCACTTCCGGAAATTTAGATACCGTGCCTAAAGTGTAATTTGAAAAAGAAAAAGGGCAATACATATGAGATAACAGTGATACAAAGACATATTAAGATGAAAAATATAGATAAATAGAATTAGCACCAAGTTAAAGTCTATACCTGATCAATGAGGGAAACCAAACAAGCCAAACAATAGCTAGCTTTTTCACCTTTTGTACTCTGAAGTGGAGCTAGCTTTAACAATGACGGTCGTTGGAAGGAGGAAAGCTAAAAAACAAGTTAAGACACATGACATCAAATAAACGGATCAGTAACCTGCCTAAAAAGATATCACCAGAATTTTTTATATATATGCGGCTGTTCGGCGGAAATTTGACTATCAACAAACATGGAAAGTGACATGAGAAAGAGAGAGAGAGATGGAGGGTTTGTCCAACAACAGAAAATCTTCTCCTCCTTGTGTCTCCTCTCTTTTATTGTCTTATTCCTTGTTCGCTTTTTGGTTTATCCCACAATGTTGGACATTTTAAGAGGCGGAGACGATGAGTTGCGCAGGATATTTTTGCGCATGTGGTGGCCGGAAATTTTAGTAATGGTATGACATGATTTACAAGTAAAAGGTATGGTAAAAAGTCGTCTACTCTTCCCTTTGCCTCTATTTATTCTATTCCATCTATACCCTTAAATCTTTCTCCTTCTGTGTAAATTCCATTTCCTTCCAACATTCATAACTATTTATTTAAATTCCTGTCAAATATGATGAGATATATTCATAACATGTCCGCCCTTAATATCAACTAAATTTTGTCACATAATGTTGAGTTTATTCCACTTTCATTTATAATACTCAAACATTATTTTTTGTTATTGTTTTTTTTTCTTGAACTTTTTTTTGTTTTGTTTTTTGTATTTTGGGCATTAAAAATGAGAAGAAAGAGAAAAAAGCGTACTATAAAAAATGACAGGAGGAGAAAAAACAGTATGACAGTAACATTTGTTCGTTAATATATTCATTATATATAATTGTGGGCAGTGAGAGAGGTGATGAGGCACTCTCTAAAGAAAGAAATTTCTGTTTATCTATTACCTCAATTTTTTGTTATTCACTCCTTTTGTTTTTAATTTGTGTGATATTTTAAATTTTGAAGTTTATAAAGTAACCTCATTAATTCTCTACATAATTACACCTGTTCAAAATATTAATATCCAAGCCCAATAGTTACTATTACAGAAAGTACGTTACTCAGAAACAACATTACTTACTGGTTATGAATAGGTAAATCTTTACATGAGCATGTTCCTTCTCCTTGCCATTGTCTTTGTTTCTCTTCTAACTGTTCTATTTTTGAAAATGGTCTGCATAAATGTTTCTTCCTTTGCCCCTTTATATTTATTACATTCTATCTTGATAATTATTATTATGTGTAATTAATATATAATGTTGTGAGATATTTTTCATTCCTAATTGTTTTCTCTAATGAATATGTCTGTTCTTTAATTTTCTAATTTGTACGGATTACTTCATTTTCTAGTTATTGTTATTGAATTTCAACATTTCAACCACTTGCCAATTGTAGTAGTAAGTGAAAATAAGAAATCTTACGTGTTGAACTTTAGTTAAAACCAGTGTTGTCAAAAGCGCACTTAAGCTCTGAAGCGATGCTCAAAATGTGATGAGCGCTTCGCCTCGCTTAATGTGCGCTTCAGTGTCATTATCAAGGTTCTAAGACATACTTTCCCTTGCCAATGGAGCCTTTTCTAAAGAGGCGAAACAACTGATATTTCACTTTATCGTATTCCTTTTTCAATTTATTTGTTCATATATTTGTTATTCATGTTTATAATTATTAATCTTGGACTATACATAATATCTTTGTATTTTTTTTTCCTTTGCAACTTTTCATTAAAGCTCACGCTTTATTTGCCCTTAAAGCCCCATCGGATCTTAGAGCTTCTTTGCACTTTTTGCTTTTGATAACATTGGTTAAAACACAATGTTTGCGATCGATAGGAATAAAGGTTCCATCTTCTATAATGTTTCAATCAATTCTCCACTCTATTTGTTTTCCGCTAAGTAGGATAGCTATAAAAGGTCATTGATACGGAGAGTTAAGGAATGTAACACATTTATTGTTGATTCTTTTTCAGCTTATCGAGGACATGACCCTTGATAGGAGCGTGGAGGGTGAGGATTAGGTTAGGAGGCTAGTAGTAAATAGTTTCGCATCTTGTTTTTCTTACTATTAGTATTAGTATTATTTTTGGTATTTTTATTATTTCCGTGTTTCTCATTCTTAGTTTTCTATTACTACTCTTTGCCTCTTATGATTCGGTGTTCTTACTATCATGTTGCTGTTACTGCTTATGTTTCTATAAATGTTGTGTTTTTGCTTTCTTTAAGTCAAGGGTCTATCGGAAGCAGTCTCTCTACCTACACAAGATAGGAATATAGTATGCATATACTCTACCTTCTCCAGACCCCACTTATGGAATTACACTGAGTACGTCGTTGTTCTTGTTGTATTTATGTGCGCGTATATTAATTAGATAGGCTACGTCGTACTTAATCTGAAAATGTTTTTCACAAGTTTTTTTTGCCAAATTTTTAAATATAGGATGTTAAAAGAACCATAAAAGGTGATAGGATTATGAAAAGATATTTGATTTGTAAAGATTAACTTTAATTATAAAATTATGACACTAAAATGCAATTATACTTTAATTCTTTTAATGACTGGCCTAATATCGTATTTGTTGGGGACTACTTTGAACTGTTTTTCCTTGAGTCGAGGGTCCATCGAAAACAATCTCTCTACCTCTGAAGTAGACGTAAGGTCTACATACACTCTACCTCCCCACACCCCATATTATGGGATTACTTTGGATATGTTGTTCTTCTTCTTCTTTTAATGATCGCACGAAGCGAGGGTTAAGAACACTAGTAAAATAAAAAAGAAATAACCCTAAGGATCACAATTTTTCATGATCTTCATCGTAATCCTTGGTGTCAACCACAAAGTATGGGTGTTTTCATTGTATTTTTCACCTTCAATGGCAACCCACATAGACGAAAAAAACCGCCTCTTCACTAGAAGAATGTATGGAAACTTTCGATTCTGATGAAAGCCATAAAAATTAGATATTGTGTTTATCCTACATATAATAGAGTGGTAGGAGATTTGTGGAAGAGATGTGTTTAATCTTTAAAGCATCCATGATCTAATGAAGAAATAGTTATATTAAAAAGCCCGTATTTTAGGTCGGAATAATTTTAAGACTCCTTCACAAATCTCTTTATTGATGGTTGTTGTTCGCCATTGGCCTCTATACAAGATGAATATGAAAATGCCTTTCTTCATGGAGATCTCGAAGATGAGATCAATATGAAGCACCAACTTGGTTTTGTTGCTCAAGGGGAATCTAGTAACATGGTGTGCAGACTACGACAAACACTTTAAGGCCTAAAGTAGTCTCCTCGAGCATGGTTTGGGAAGTTTAGCATAGTTATTCAGGAGTTTGGCATGGTATAAAGTGAAAATGATCATTCTGTGTTTTATCGTCGCTCTGCTCCAGGTTTATGAATGTATTTGATGGTGTACGTTGATGACATAGTCAATACAGGTAACGATAATGAAGGAATTACCAAATTGAAACATCATTAGTCATTTTTTTAGAGAGGCTCCATAGATAGATATTGCCTACCGCGTATTGTTTAAAATCATTGGTTTACTTATTGGTGCACATTGCTATGTTTAGTTGCTAGATAGATTCACATCATTTATATTATTCTTTACTGCATTATTAATTGCCTTGATTTAAATATGGTCGATTGAGGTACTTCTTAGGCATTGAGGTTGCTCAATCTAAATCAAGAATTGTCATTGCACAAATAAGTATGCACTTGATATTCTTAAGGAGACAAGAACGACAGGTTGTAGGCCTATTGATTCTCCAATGGATCCAAATGTTAAGCTCCTATCAGGTCAGGGGGAGCCTCTTAGCGATCCTGGAAGATTTAGAGGCTGCTAGAAAAGTTGAATTATCACATAGTGACTCGACCTGATCTTACCTTCCCGCTTAGGGTTGTAAGTCAGTTCTTGGATCCTCCTTCTGACAGTCATTGGAATGTAGTTATTCGCATTCTTCGATACATAAAATCTTCTCCAAAGACAGATACTTTATGAAGACCGGGGACATGAGAAAATTGTTTGATATTCAAATGTAGACTGGGCAGGAACACCCTCTGACAGACAATCCACTTCTAGATATTGTGTTCTAGCTCAGGGAAATTTGGTGTCCTGGAAAAGTAAGAAACAAAATGTGGTTGCTAGATCTAGTACAGAAGCAAAATATCGGGATATGGCAGTGGCGGCATGTGAACTCATATGGATCAAGCAACTACTGAAGGAGTTGAAATTTAGAGAGATTAAAGAAATGGAACTTGTGTATAATAGTGAAATTGCACTTCACATTGCATCGAATCCAATGTTTCCTGAGAGGAACAAACACATAGAGATTGATTGTCATTTTGACAGAGCGCAGGTACTCTCAGAAGACATAGTCACAAGATTCGTGCGGTCAAGTGATCAGCTTGCAGACATATTCACCAAGTTCCTAGCCAGTCCCTGAACGAGGTATATATCTAGCATGCTTGGTACATATAAATTTGTATGCACCAGCTGAGGGGGAGTGTTACAATCCTGCGAAGGTAGCTGAATTTAATCCTATTGCAATTAGGTATTGATTTCCTTTCCTTTTTTAGGACATGTAAATTTAGCTATTTAAACCCCAATAGTTTGAGGGAATAATCAGGCCAAATTCTCTCCTATTTTCTCTTCGGTTTCACAATCCTAAAGTTACCAAATATTTCAAGCTTAGCATCAAGGCTTGATGAACACTTCGACAACTCCATTAATCGACATGAATGGCTTCAGTTCACAAAAGACTATAAAAGGTTTACAGCTTAAAATCACTGCTTCACATTAAAAAGATATCAAAAGGCATTTGATTCTATCTCCATGTCTATCGCTTTAGCTGTCTAAAAACCCACCTCTTTCCATGCCCAAACTTAAATTTCACCCATGCAATTGTTCTACAACTCAGGATTGTTGTTATTATCTGGATCTAACCAGAAACTGCCCCACTTCACCAACAAGCTGCCAACTACTTTTCTTCCAAGTGTAGTGTCGTGATAGCAGATTTCTGCATCCACTGCTTCTCACCAACGAGACTGTCAAAATTTTCAAAAATCAAATAGTAGTTTAAAACTTCAAGTTATTAACTCATTGAATAACTCCATGATTTCGACATTCCAATTGCCAAAATATCAATCTATATCCTGAACCCACAACGATCAATAATCAACTGCCAATCATAAGCAAGCATGGCAAGGGATAATGGTAATTTCGACTAGTAAATTATTTGAAAAAGGACAGTCATTGATATGTAAAAAGAATCACGGCTAAGAAACTCAAGAAGGGCCTAAAATCTATTGCTTGCTTCAGCAGGAAACAGGTAATTCAGACACTATTATGAATATAGGAAGCTTTCCTCCTCAATTAGTGACAACAACAAAATCATGAGCACATGTATGGCATACCTTAGATAAAACAGCTCGAAGCTCTGATAAGTTGTCTTCAGAGGAAAAATCATCAAGAGGCTCATTACTCTCACTTTTCCCATAAAGCTTCATCTCATCAATGCTTACTCCTTTTTCAAGTAATGCCTGCAAAGATCGATAAAGGCTATGAGCCATCTGATTTTTAACATGGCAATTAGATGGGAAAATACCTGCAAGAGTCCAGGAGCATCTTCCTCCATTGCAACTTGAACTGAATCTCTGCAGTTGTTGGAGAAAGATATGGTTTAAATGTGTATAGTATACGTAAGTACATACACATACATGTGAGCATGTCTGTTGAGGTTTCAGTGATGAAGTATAATTGAACAGAGAGAAGGAGAAAGGGAGGATAGGGGCCATCCATAGTAAATGTAGCCATATACAAATTGATATAAACATATATAGTGTATATAGTCAGCAAAAAGAAATTTTACGTGGCAGTTTTCCTTCTTTTCCGTGGCAGGCACGCTTTTAGTGGTTTAGCTGGCGCTGATGAAATGGGTGTGCAATCAGAGACAGAAGAAACTGTTTTGCTTGAGCACTCTGCAACTCTACCTATCTCAAATGAAGGAACCCTTCTCAAAGAGAACAGCTTCATTCGCTCTCGTAACACCATACGATCCAGTTCATCTTCAGAAGGCTCATTGATAATTCCAACTTCACGTTTCACCTGAACCATGCTACTACTACGGGGCAAACTACCCATTCCATTCTTCACAGTAGTTTCAACCATATTGTTATCCACAGGTTCACCCTTGACATGTACAAGGTCTGATAAAGGAGAACTAACTTTCCTTTTTCTATTAAAAGATGAAACTAGCCCACGACTTGATTCTTTATTCTTGGAAAGAGTTTTCCCACCATTTCCTAGAATTTGAGTTGAATTTCCAGAGACTGACGACTTATTTTCCTGCCAGTGATTCCCAAACTCAAAAACATGAGGATCTGTACTAGAAAAACCTCCAACAGCCACAGTGGGAGAATTGGAACTCCTATGAAGCTCACGAGGATGCTGACATTTCATCTCAGTAGGACAAAGCTGTCCTTTTACTATCCCAGCACTTTGAGATATCTTCTCATCCATGAGTATGCTGGAAAAATTGGAAGAGTTATCCTGCACAACATACAGAAATTGGAAACTTCCATAGTTAACTTATTGAAAAAGGAAATAACAAGATATGAACAGGTCGTAACATAACTGACATTAAATTCAACTTTTCCTTTCTCTTCCTGGATAATGTTGTCCAACAAAAAAGAAGTTCGGTGGGGAAAGATATTGGTAATGAGTATTTCTGGAATGATTAAAAAGACAGTTTCCATAGCTTCTTCTCTCCAGACCAAACATCCATGAGAAATAAAGAGAAAGGGAGAATATTAAGCTAATAATGTAGTTTTCCTTCAAGGAATGCAGTATTTTAATTGAGCCAAATAATCACATAGGAAAACCGCATTGCAGACTAACATAAGGTATGTAAAATGTTCTGCAACAAATATAGGATTCGACCTGCTGGATTTGAACCAGCAACCAAGAGGGATGTTCCCCTGCTCTTCCTGAGCTAAGGTCGAACATATACCAACTTTCATGACAAAGCTTCAAGGAGAACTGCCTTAGGTGCAAGATGTAAAAACATGATTATGACAGCAGAAAAAAGAAGTTACAGAACATTACTAATTACTTTTATTGCTTATAAATCTTGTCAAAACTAATCCAGCACAAAAGTTAGTAGCCCAAGAAGCTAAGAGAAAATATTCTCCGAGTACCAAAAAGCTGTAGCATATAGTTCGCAAATCCATGTCAACGGTGGTTGAGCTTAGATAAGTAGCAACAAGATTTAGCACAACCATGAAGCAAAAAATTTTTGATTAAGCATAAGAACTTTGCATTCGCATGTTGAAAATACATATTTCTGGTTGAAGAATCAACTCAGAACACTTCTTTGAAAGGTAATATTATATAAATCATCAGCATGAAGTGATATAGACGGTTTGAAAAAGAGAAAAATCCTTCATTATTCATCTAACAAGGATTTTGTTGCTAGTATGGATTCAGCTTCATTTACATAGTTTTCTTTTTCTTTTTTTAGTGATAAAAGAAAGTACATAGATTTCAGTAACAAGAGTGTGCTGGCCAGTGATTACAGGATTGCTAGATCACGATAAGTGTAATGAGCTAAGAAAGTCAATCATGGCATCCATGTCATTTACTATAGCCATGTTGTACCAATAAAAATAAAGAAGATATACATGACTGTTTGCTGCAAACTACAGATCCAGATTTTCTCTAAAAACTAATTCTTTTCTTTTCCGAAAGTCCACCATATCACTGCTGGCATGGTTTTCCAAGTTTTCCTCTTTTCCTTACTCAGACCTCTTACTCTTGGATGCCAACATTGTAATAACTCCTTTGTTGTCCTTGGGATTGCCAAGTAAACCTCCAAGAAGCTAAAAAGGGGGAAACTCCATATCCATGAAGTAAACTGACAGTGGAGAAAAAGGTGATTGATGTCCTCTACCTGTTTTTCACAAAGCAAACACCTACCGCATATATTAATTCGGTTTTTCTAAAGATAATCATGTGTAAGACAAGCTCCTTTTGCCACCACCAAGCAAAACATTCCACCTTCAAAGGAGCTTTTATTTTCCAAAATGCATTTCTTACGAAGGCTTAAATAAGTATTAGGGAAAGAACCTACCGATGCAGCTCAGAATACCAGCAATTTCCGGTATGCTTCAGGCATCATTAACTCGATAAAGAACACTCTTGGAATTATTGATATGGAGACAAGAGACTGCTTCAAAGAACAAAAGAATCACGTGCAAGTAAAAACTCTTCTCTCTATTATACTCACAGAAAGTCAGAGAATCTGCATAAAAAAAGGTGTGACGTGCATTTCTTCCTGATCCTCAGTCTTGGATTAATACCTTTATCTATCCTTGCAATCGTTGTGAACATTCTACTAAGGCCTTCCATAATCAAGTTGGAAAAAAAATGATCTCCTCGTCTTAAAACTTTTCTGGGTAGCAAAGAAACCTTGCAATCGTTGCGAACATTCTACTAAGGCCTTCCATAACCAAGTTGGAAAAGAAAATGAGAGAGAGGCTCTGCTTGTCTTAAACTTTTCTGGGTAGCAAAGAAGCCTTTGGGGGAACCATTGATGATAAAGGACAGCTTGACTGTGGAAATGCAGATGGGAACCAGTTAATCCATTTTTTAATCAAAACCCATTGACCTTTAAACATGTTGAAATTCCAGTGAACACTGCCAAACACCTTATTTATATCCAATTCACACAAAATACCTGGTTTTTCCTGTCGGAGTTGCAATGAGTAATAAATATGTGATCTGCCTTCCCCCCATAAAGGCCATTGGGGAAGGTGAGACTATCTTTGTTACTCGTAATAATTTTAAGTCTATCAGCAAGAAGTTTGGACACCACTCTGTACAAAAAAGGTGTGCGACGTGCATTCCTCCCTGATCCTCAGACTTGGATTAAAACCTTCATTTCATACTTGAAATAATGCTGTTGCAAACATTCTACTAAGGCCTTCCATAACCAAAGTAAAAAGAAAATGAAAGAAAGGTTATCCTTGTCTTAATCCTTCCTGGGATACAAAGAAACTTTCGGGGGATCCATTGATGATTATGAATGTATTTACTGTGTGCAGAAGTGGATCCAATTGATCCATTTTTTCCCAAAACCCAAATACCTTAAAATGTTGATTAGGAAATACCCGTACATACTGTCAAATGCTTTCTCAATATCCAATTTACCCAAAAAACCTAGTTTTTTTCTGTCGAAGTCTAGAATCAAGGCACTCATTAGCAAGGAAGGATGCATCTGTAATCTACCTTCCCCTCACAAAGGTCATCTGGGAAGGGTAGACCAGCTTGTTCATAACAATTTTAAGGTTATTAGCAAGAAGTTTGGACACCACTCTATACAAGCTACCAATCAAACTTATAGACCTATAATCCTTCACCTCCTTTGCTCCAGATCTTTTGGGGACTAAAGCAATATAAAAGGCATTGGAACTTCTATCAAAAAAACTCATGGAAGTGAACAAAATTTATCGCCCTAATCAGATCTTCCTTGATAATGCTCCAATATTTGTTGTAGATTCCCAATTGGAGCCATCTGGTCCAGCGTTTTGTCCCCATTACATTCCTTTATTACCCCAACAATTTCCTCTTCATCGAATGGTCTTTGCATCCACATACCTTCCTCCTCTGAAATTGAAGGCATGTTTTCCATGGATCCCTTTGGTCTCCAATGGTTAGGGTTAGTGTAAAGTGCTTCATCAAAATTTAAAATTTCATCTCTAATATCCTCCTTATTTTCCAAACATTACCATTAGATTCTAGCCTTTCAATAGTGTTGTATCTCTAGTGAACATTGGCCATCTTAGGGAAGTAATTTGTTTTCTTATCCCCTCATGCCTGCATGACAAAGTAGCGCATCACCAACTTGTTTAGCAATTATATTTGCCGACTTCTGATCCTTGTGTTGACCTTTGTTTTTCTTCCTAGGTTCTCTACATAGAGTATTGTAGTAGCCTATTTTATTGCAGTTCCAACAAGCAATGTCGTTGCGATTCTTAATCCTCTTCTCTTCGACTTTGATCTGCCATAACCATCACTTTCTTCTTTGGCTACTTCTCCCCCTACTTTCAGTGGTCAAAGCAGATCCTGGGGAATCACTTGATTCTCTTCGGCAAATATCTTCGCTTAGAATCAAGTTTCATATATCATATAATCTAAGTTTGGTATTTCTTGATGAACTGCTGACTGCAGTTATTTGTTGCAGAATGCAGACCAACTCTCCAGTAGGGATGATAGCTTCGTTATCATATTTCAACCAAACTCAATAGAGTTAAAATCACGTTAAACTCATTGACATATTTTGTGACAGATACACCTTTTGTCATCTTCAAGTTGAACAATCAGTGTATCAAACAGACTATATTTAACGCATATGGCTTCTCATACATATTTGACACTGTCCTCATCAAGCATGTGGTGGTCTTCTCATTGATAATCTTAATTACATTTTGTGTCGTCATCAACCAAATCACACCAAGAGCTTGATGATCTAATAGGTCCTAATCCTCTTTGGCCATATTCTCTGAATTTACCCAATCAGGGGTCCGTGCAACTTTTTCTGGCATAGATAAGCTTCTATTTGCATTTTTGAGAATCCAAAATCATTGCCATTAAACTTGTCAATCTTGACCTTCCCTTCTTCCGAGCTATTTCCTCATAGGAAAATTTATGTGAATAACAATCGTGGATAGTATTGTACGTATGAATATTCCCAACCGTATAAGGTGAACAACACTCACTATTGGTACGTAGTACTTTCACTATTGTGAATAGTGTTAGCAATTAGTATAGATGACAATAGTTTTGCACAATTCTTGTGAATAGTACATTGCACCAATACCTTCTTCTCTACCAATTACAATGTTTGGGCTCTGATACTAGTTGTTGGGAAACGTGTTAGACCAATCGAAGGGAAAATAATTAGAAAGAAAAAACCAACAAATTTCACAAGACAAGACAAACTTCGAATTTCACAAGACAAGACAAACTTTACATGGTTTGGCAATTTTTTGCCTATTCCATGGTCACAAATAAATAATCTTATTGCTAGAGAAGAAGAATATTGGTGATGAGATGAGATGCACCAGAGGAGAAATGATGCATATTTATAGGCAGAGATCAGCTGAAAGTTTCCTTCAAGGTATGAATACACAGAAAAGAAAAGTTATGTGAGTCAGTATACATGCAATTGTGTGACAATTTTATTTCTTTTGGACCATCCAACCTTATCTATTGTATAACCTTTACTTTCTTTATTTGTCATCTTTCTTTCATTTGTCTTTTTCTTCTTTGTTTGCTTCTTTTTTCTCTTTCTTTCTTTTCCTTTTCATATGCGTTCACAAGGTTTAGTTGCCATCAGTTAGTTTCACTAGTTGTAAAACTACATAAATGCATTAAATTAAATGTCATATGATTTGCAACAAGAAGAGAAAGTTATAGGAAATTACCTCTAAAGTTGACGTCTTCAATTGTAGCGCTTTCCTGTCATTGAACCACCAAGAAGCATGAGATCTAATGTTTTCTAAAACTGTACAGGTGTCAAAAATGTGTAAGTTGACAAGGTAGGTAACAGATATTTCAGAATTTTAATTTTCGAACGAAGTTCAACACCTGCATTAGACATGGATTATCAAGATTTAAGACAAAGGCACCTCATCTAAAAATGATCAAAATTGAGCATGTAAAATAGCACCTTGCCAGTAAAATTCTCCGCCTTTCTTTCAGCACAACAAAATCAAGATCATCCAAAAAATCATCAGGTTTCTTGACATTGATTCCCATTGCTTCCGCGTCAACGCTGGATGAATCATTGTCAAGGTTAATGGAAGAGTTCGCTGTGACGTTCTCAACAGACCCATCCTTCACATTGATAGGAAACTTTGGTGATAATGATTGTTGAAGTGAAGTACTCTTAATGGTATCAACTTTTTCTGCAGTAACTGCAGAAATATTCATATGATTCTGAAGTGTTCTCATATTTGCTTCTGTTGGGTGGAGACGTTGCACATCACCTAGACACATGTCAATTCAAATTGTGAGCAAACAATTTAAATCCGTGAAAATAAAACTTGAACATTTTAATATCTTGTTACAGTGCTGAACTCAATGACCGATAATGTCATGAATAATTTGAGGTCTCAGGACACAATTCAAGCAAACACACTAAACAAAAATCTCAAATTAAATTGGATCCACCACACATAGGAGAAACTTTACCAGTAATATTTTTCTGCTGCGCCAAACTTCCCAGCACCTCTTGTTGAACTGAATAAGCCATATGGAGATCCTGCAGAAGATGTTTCACTTTCAGCCACCATGCAACCAGAAGGAATAAAAAGTAATATAAACCCTAAATATAAGCATATGTGATCATTATCCTTCAAGATTCAAAACATCTAAAAGAATTACTGATAATGGAAGAAATTAAATAAATTAATAAATTACTAGAATACATGTTAGCACTGAATTGAGTCATCAGCTAAATCATGAAAAGCTATAATTAAAATTGGTTTCTCGCATGATCAGTCTCTGGCACTCGATCATGCTACCTTCGAGGAAGAGGAGAAGAAACCATAAAGAAGAAGGGATTAGACATATTCCCTCTCCACCAAAGGCTCACCACCCACTCTTTCCATGTTCCTGAAGATTCATCGTCAGTTTTGGTGGCCCAACCTACTCCAAAGCTAGCAATACTCTCTAGAGGTTTCAACAGTGGATTTCCTCATGCTCCCTTGTTTTTCAAATTGTACGCACCTTTCTCTAGTCTCAACAAAATCACCATGGACTTGTCGTTCGTTGTCTTAAAGTTCATAACTAGAGTACTACAGAGTCAGTGAAATGTTCTAATCCAGTAGGACGGATTTGCGGTTGTCATTAGCACATTTAGTAGAATAACAGAAAATCTTTACTCAGTCTTTAAAAGTTCACATCTAGTTTTATTCCCTTTGAAGTCCTCCATCAGGAAATTTAGGGGAAATATTTTATCTTAAAAAACTGCATATATTTTTTTCAACAGCAGTGGTGTCCAGTCAAGTTTGTGTGCACCTTAACTGTTCCACAGGATACCTGTTACCTCGGACCTCCCACCAACACAGGTTCCGGGTAAATCTGCCTTCCAAGGCTCGGGCGGATGAAAAAAGTTCACCTAATATTTTTTGCCTCTGCTGGAATTTGAACATGAAATCTCATGATTCTTCAGCCACTTCATTGACCACTAGGCTACACCCTTCGGTGCAAACAAATGTGTATATTTAAGAAGAAAACAACGGTATCATGTTAAGTAAAGAGAAGTGAGCCGATGGGAGTCCAATTTTGGGAAATAGAGCAAAACCTAGGCCAATTGTCTTAAGGTAATAGTTGATTGTGCTTCATGTCTCCCAAGAGTATATTGTTCTGAGTGGCATAATAAACAGAAACCAGGGAGAGGAGGAAGTGGATATAAATTGTTGCAAAGTGAGTATGCTAGCGATAGAAGGAGTGGAAGGAGAGATACAAGCCTACAATCAGTCATGTTATTTCTCTCCTCTTTTTGTCTTGAGAGGATTGGGAGAGATACATAACATTGCCAATATTGTTATTTTTTATTTTTATAATGGATTAACAATATTAATCAATTTAACCAAAACGCATGCTCTCATATCCAGTAAGTTTTTAGCAGTCAACAACAATTTAATAGAAGCAAAACAAGCCAAAAAGTAATCCTCTAGATGGGTAAAACAAGCCAAAAAGTAATCAATTATTCAGCATCTTCATTTTTCTTATAGAAAGTGTAATTTATTTCTCAACATCCATAAACCATGATTGAGTAAAATCAAGCTATCTGTCAGGCTCCAATAGGAGTTGTCATTTAATACCTGTAAATCACGTTGTTCATCTTCTTTTTTCATGACGGCATCAACTGAAGACCTGCACATATTACCATCAATGTTAAATGCAAAATGTACGCAACTTTTTTTAGAAAATTTTGTAAGGATTGATAAAGAAATGAACATTGGACCAAACTCAACCCTAAAAGCTAGCTCAAGAGATGAGGATTGCCCAAGCCATACAAAGAAATCAAGTCCCCCATCCCTTAGCCGATGTGGGAGACTCAACACCTCTGCCTGCCAACCCGAGCGTGAACAATATAAATGGGGACCCAACATAGGTGAAACAAAGAATTGAGATGGGTTCAACTCTAATACTATTATAAAAATATGAGTATTGGGCCTGACTCGAACCTAAACTAGCTCAAGAGGTGAGGATTGTCCAAGCCTATAAAGAGACCAAGCCCCCGTCACTTAGCCAATGTGGGAGACTCAACAAGGATGACTAAATAGAAAGACTTTCTGCTAAGCTACAGTGAAAAAGTTTTAAAACATTTTCCCAACCAATGAAGGAAAGCAGCAAGAGTACCACCAAGCTATAACAACCAAAGCAATCGTGGAAAAAACAAAAAATTACATGCATATTCTACATTGATGTATGTATAGACTTTGGTCAATTTACTGTCAATAAGGAGAACATCGCCACATGCTTGTATATATCTATAAAATAGTTTCTACTTGGTTTTTCTAGATGATTGATAGTTATACTTTGGACTAGATCAGTGACCAAGCAGAATGCACTAGTGGGAGAATGTGCCAACGACTTTTAAGAGTCTAGGCAGTCCTCATATTTCAAAGTATTTTGTAAAGAAGGTTACTCTACTTCTTTTACTCTTTCGTTAGCTCTTTGAAGGTTTTTGTTTTTCCTTCGTAACTTCCTGTGTCCATCAAAATAAATGTCTCCACTAGAGTCTCCCCAGACCACTTCACTCCTAGCGTGTTACTTATTATGTCTTCCAACATTGGACAAACCATTCATTTTCTAACCTGTCTTTACCCTCTTTTCTTGTTTTAGTCTGACCCTTGAGCAATACAAGAAAAAGGAACCATAGCACAATGAATAATAACATATCCAATTGTTAGAAATAACAAAGAGATGTGGTTAAAATAGTGGAGTTGGCAAAAGCCATGGATTATGATTTTATGTTTTAATTTTGTTTCACTTACAAAACTGTGAACACAATAAAATAGCTAGAAAAACTTCATCTTTTGCGATCAAAATTCATTTTTTCAACAGTATCTCTGCTTTCTTTTCCCTGGATTTTTTTTTCTTCTTTTTGTTATATACTTCCAAAACTATGAACTGAACACTGAAAACAGCTATAACAGTTCTCATTTTTTCATAAAGATACCAACTTTTGCAGCAGTACATCTTAATTTTTATTTGTCCTTAACTTTTACTTCCAAAACTGCAAATCAAACAGCAAAAAAAAAAAAAAAAATCTTTTGCAAGAAATTTTTTTTCTCTCTCTGTAATTTCCAAAGCTGTAAACCAGCTACAAAAATTTTTATCTCTCTCATCACAGCTGCTTCCCAAACAGAAAATTCAATGTACAAGAAAAGAGTTGAACTGAAAAACCAAACTCACCCCAACACTTGTCCAGTTCCATCAGTAGAACGGACACCAGAAGATTCCTCAAGACGCTTCCTGGCTAACAGTAATTTCATTCGCTGTTTCAACGGAAGCCGTACATGCTCCTCCGACCACCCAGAATTCCGTTCATCATTCTCCGCTTTACCGATCGCTTTCATTTTTCCACGCGCATCCATGGCCAGTTGGCCACTTCTTTCTACATCAACATCAAAAAAAAAATCGTTTTTCTTCTAGGGTTCCAATGCAGAAAAAATGATTCTCGTTCGTATATATATACAATCAAATGCACAGCAAAAACAAAATTGAAAGAAGAAAAATCGTACCTTTTTCAGAGTTTTCTCTTCTATGTGAAGAATTTTTTGTTGCAGAGAAATTTGAGTAAGTGACAGATAGACTTTGCTCTGGCTGTATTTGGCGCTATTTCCTGAGATGGGCTTTGGTGGACCGGAAGTTTTGGGCCCTTTAGTCATGGGCCGTCACACTAACGGAAAATTACACTATATAGCCGTTCGTCAAAATAATAATCAGAAAATATTTGATTTTTTTGGGGTACATTATTGTATAATGTACATAATTTATATGTTTTTTGTATAAAATAGTGTGTATTATTTTTATATTTGACTAACGGATGTAATTATTTTGGATGGTCGATCAAATATGTAATTTTCCGTTACGAGAATGGTCTTGGACAAAGTTTAAAGTTTTGGGGTTAGAAGTGAAATTTCTCTTAAAAACCGGCCCAGAACTTGAAATAAAAGTTTGAAGATAGATTTTTAGAATCCAATTCAATATTTATGGTCAAACAAATATTTAATGATAAATTTTTAAAATCTGATTTAAAATATATGGTCAAATGCTAATTTAATAAATTTGTCTCATTGAATAATTTTTCTTAAAAAATTTTGATTTGAAAATTTATATATAAATTTCCAATGGATAAAATTTATTGTTGCATGGAAAAAATTAAGTGGGATTAACACTTTAGACCGTTAATTAGTGTTGAGGCATTATTTAAAACGTAATTACAGAATAATAACTCTTTTGACATGGAATAAAATATTTTATTTAAATATTGAAGAACTTCATGAATAATTCATGAAATTTAAATATTTATTAGTTCAAACTTCAAAAATAATTCATGAAATTGAAATTTTCACAATCTTACAATTTTTTTGTTATACTCCATTTTTGAAAATGTAACATAGATTAGCCAATAATTATAGCTAGTCTATGAAGGATAATAGGGGCGGAGCCAGGATATCGCATTCGATTTTTCTTCGTTAAAAAATATTATTATATATATAAGGTTAAAAGTTTTTTTTAAAAAAATGTATATATAGTATGTGAGTTCCTTTGATTTCTTCATGTATTTATCTTTTTATCTTCTGAACCCGCTTAACAAAATTTTGACTTCGCAGCTTCTTATTTACGTATCGAATCTAAATATTTTCTATGCGAAAAGGTGATTCGTATGTTGGCAGCTGATTGTGCATGTTGTGACGTATTTGTAATGCTATAATCATCACTATATTCTATATTCTTAATTAGTTTGCATTTGGACACGTCTTATGGAGTCGCTTTTTTCATTCACTATGCGCTGACTGGATGCGTACTCGGGAAATTGTGTGAATGATGAGACCGGCCTAATCTAAAGTCAAGGCTCTTCCGATGGCGAATCTTGTGTTTAGACATGTGATTTAGAATCATGGTTTCAAATCATGAATTTATTTATTTTTAAAATGTAAAATTTGACACATAATATAAGTTTATATTTTGTATAAAAAAAATATCGTTTTAAGTTTTGCAACAAAGGGCTCATGCTCGGTGTGAAAAGATTGTATGTACCATGTGAAAGGATTATATTAAAGAATAACTAGTAAATACTATTGTTGGCTAGTGGATCTTTATAAAATTATGTGTATTTAAAAGTTTGTAATCGCATATATTTATTTATATGGAGAAATGCGATTTATCAATGCGGCATCATAGGATATTCCGATATCTTATTTATAAATTATGGTTTGCTCATGTGGTAAGACTATAAAAGAATTGAATTATTTTTAATAGTTTTACACTTGTGAGATTTTCATGTTTATGAGAAAAAGTACTACTTAAATAATCCAAATTGCATTTCTAAACAGAACTTCAACTTTATCTCAATCTGATTTTCATATTGCATGTCCAAACGGGCCTATAGTAATATTATTTGCAGCTCGTATGGATCTTACTGTAGCTTCCTACCAAGATTGTAGAGATTGAGAGTTTATTCGGCGAATGATTTTCATTACGTAATAGTGCAAAAAAAGGCCCGGCTCCAAATTATTCAATAATTATGATTTTGAATATAATTTTTTGACCCTTTGATTTGGAATTAATTAATTCTATTTCTCAATGGAGCAAGAAAAAAAAATCCGTAAAGATTATGACATGGATTAGATTGATGTATATCATTGTATGATGTACATAAATTATTAATTTTTTGGTCAAACACATATACGACCCCTTAAATCTATCCGAAATTTTTATTTAGACACTTAAACTCAACCCGTGACCTATTGAACACTTGATCGATATTCTAATTGTGCCTATTAAAGTTTGAAATTCAAATTTTCGCCATCTTAAAATTTCTTGTTATTCTCTAATTTTGAAAAATGTAACCTAGATTATACAATAATTTGAAATATTTTTTATTTCTTCATATGTTTTACTCTTTACATTCTGAACCTCTTAATGAAAATTTTAACTCAGTCACTATCTATTTAAGTATTGAATATGAATATTTTTATATGAGAAAGGAGATTCATATTGGTAGCTGATGGTGCTTGTTGTGACGTGCTTATAATACTACATCATCACTATATCCTATGTTGTTAGTAATATTATTTGCAACTGAATATAGATGTTCGGGGTCGTTTTATATGGTGCATAAGAATAATGTTGAATAGAGTGTATTAGTTATGCTGAGATTATTTTTTATGCATTGTTTGATTTGGTGTATTATAAATAACATGCACTGCATAATTTCTAAGGAATCAACTATTTATTTACGAAAATATCCTCCACAAAATATAATGGAAAAGATGTGTAGAAGATTTGGAGAGATAATTGTGACCTTAATCGTGCTAATGTATGCCTTAAAAATCTTTGCATTGCTAGTACCATGATTTGTCGTGTATTAATTATACATAGCATAATGTCAATAAAATGTATAACTAATGCGAAGTGTACCAAACAAGGTATTATAATTAGCAATATACAATGGAAGTTTACCAAAAAATAACCTGCATTATTTTTTTCTAATACATCCTACTAAATGACTCCTTAGTGTAGCTTCTTCTCTTTGTTCAACTGCCAAGATAATAGAGGTTGAGAGTTTATTCAGCGAATGATTTTCATATACATAATAGTTAAAAGAAGGTTCGGCTTAAAGTTGTTCAAGAACTGCGACATTGAGTTTCTCAACCCTTTGTTTTGGGATTAGTCAGTTCTATTTCTAGATAAGGCGAGAAAAAGAATTTCATAAAAATTACGATATAAATCATATTAATTCTTTTTTGAATCTCTATACGTGCAATTTCCTCTAAGTCAGAGGACACTCTCATATATTTTGTTCATAATTCTTAATATGTCTTCTTTTTTTAATCTTCTTTACTTTGGTATATCAGTTATCACGTCCATTATAAACATTGAGTAGCCAAGTGCGAAATAAATAACTATTGAGAACATCTAAATAATAAGTTCACTCCAAAATATGTAGGTACTTTTTTCTAAAAAAAGTGACTAAATATTAATAGCTTTTAAAATGGAAGAAAATACTTGATAACATGTGTTAAAACTTAAAAGTAGGTATTTGTAAATTTTTTGAAATTGCAACCAGTCCAAAGGGGAGAGTTTTGGGCCCTTTTTCATGGGCCACCAGGAAAGAAAGTGGATTACTTCAGTCCTGACTCCTGAGGGAAAGTATTGTTTCCAAATCTTGGGCCATTAGAGACCAAGAGGCCATTTGATTCTGAGGGATATTTATGTGGATAATCGCGGTTTAGGTAAACAAATGAATCTCGGGTTTAATATAATTTCAAAGCTAGTTTATAAGAGAAGATTGTTCAAGTCTATATAAGAAAGTTTATTTATCTTTTTTTTTTTTTTAAATTCGATGTGGACTTTTTAACACCCACCCTCACGCTCAAAGTTGAATATTTGGTGCATGGACAATTTAATTTGGAGGTCCAGCGTTGATATACAATAATTGAGACGGGTCTTATTCTGATATCATGTAAAGAAATAAATTTGAGGCCTTATTCATCCCTAAAAGCTAGCTCGTAAGATTAATTTTTTTTTCATATTTGATTGAAAGTATTAATTAAAATCGATATTATTTTTGAATCATCTCAAAGTTTAAGAAAAAAAAAATTTATTTTAAAAAAACTATAATTTTAAACATATCACAATATTTATTTACTTATCAAACTTTTTAAATTTATGTCCTTAAACGTGAATATATATAATATTTATATGATTATAAAAAAATTTCACAAAATAAAATAAGAAATATAAAGTTAATTTTTTCAAATATAAATGTCGTTTATGAGACTACACTGGATATGTTATTATTGTAAAAGTTATCATAATTTCCGAAAGAGTTCAAACTAAGTTGATAATATTTATTACCTCTGTTTCAATTTGTTTATGTTACTTTTCGTTTTAGTCCGCTTAAAAAAAAGGTTTCTTTCCTTTTATAACAACTCTTTAATTCTAACTTTTCTAAGATCACAAGATTAAAGTATTATTTCGGTACATTCTACCTACTTTTAGTTTGAGATCATAAAATTCAAAAGTCAGTTTTATTTTCTTAAATTTCGTATCAAATCAAAACGATATAACAAATTAAAACGGAGGAAGTATGGAATTATTTATCCCAATCAGGGGACATGGAATAAAATATAATATAATGAACAGTTTAGATTAAGTTGATAATTACAATTACTTCAAGGGCAAAGGAGCCAGG
>JACEIK010002561.1:162563-176495 GCA_018107945.1 Datura stramonium
ATTGTATTCTTCTACTCAAATGACCCCTTATTGAGTGTAAACTTAAATTAATTCAACAAATCTCTTGAGGTTTTAATGTGATGAGATAGATTTGTAGGGTTTTGACTGACATTATTAGTAGCTGTATTTTGAACATTTACTTGAGAAATGGTATTTAATACTTTTTACGGGATAAGGTGAAACTGACTTTGTGGTGATAAAATGAGGAAAACAGGATTAAAATGATTTGAACATATAAAAAGAAACGTGAGAGATTGAATATAGTGGGTATAAAAAGGTAGAAGTAAATTCAAAAAAGTATCGGTGAGAGGTGATTAGACTGAAATTAACGCAGCTTCAGCTTACCAATGACACATGGCCTTAGATAGGAAGATACAAGGGTTGATGTTTAGGGTAGAAAGTTAGATGTAGGTAGTCGAGCGGTGTTTAGTTTTTCTTATTAGTATTATTCTCAGTCTTGCTATATATCTTATTCTTCTATTGAAGTAATATATGTTGTTTTCTTAGCTTCGATTATCGTATCATTTGTTGTTGCTATTATATTTCTTTTTCATACTTGCTTTGATATACTTTACTCGAACCGAGGTCTAGCAGAAACAATCTCACTACCTTTTCAATACAAGGATAAGATCCGCGCATACGTACCCTACTTTTGAAATTACATTGAATATATTGTTATTGTGCATCAATTTGTTATCTACAGCTCCAGAATGTAACCTACGAGCTACAATTTCATGTAATTAAATCGAGTAACTTATATCCAGATTCTATTTACTATAGAATTTTTAATCTAGACCTAAATTTACGTATAAAAAAGATAAATTCACTAAAATTATCAAAAAATATTCAGCTTTTTAACTCATAAACTTAAACAAGGTAACAATTTTCACTGTTGAAACACGAGTCATAAACTCATAAAACTAAAAACCTAAACTCACCGAAAGAATTCAAAAATTTCAAATTCTAAATCCGACTCCGAAAATATCAAAATAAATTTCCAACGAAAAAAATCTGAACTCGTACAGTACCTCGAAGAAGTTAACATAGTTACAACCTACGAGAAAAGGAAAAAAAAATAATAAATTGCAGTTACATATGTAGTTGTCGTAAAAGATTTTAATTTATTTTATTTTATTTAAAAGATTAAAAAATATGACCGTTGGGAACCAGCTGTATATTTAATTTTTTTCGACAAAGCACCAAAAGTTTTTTTTATTATTATTTTTATTTTTTAAACTTTGCACTGTTTGTTGTCTGTTTTTGTTCTTACAGAACTCTGATGTACTAGAACATTTACATGTCAAAAATTGGCATTGAAAAACAAAAAAACAAACAAAAAAAAGAAAAACAAAACATAACATGATAAAATTTTACTACTAGCTAGTCTGTAACGGCTACCTAGAAAAGTGCTTTTGTTTGTTTCTAGGCAGATTTTTTTTCTCTCACTTATGGAGTTACGTTAAATAGAATATGACACGGTTTCAACTTATTAAAAATATAATTTTAAATAGGAGGTTGTGGAGAATACGAATTAGAATAGTAGATTAAAAGGATGTAGAGTGTTGTTTAGAAAATCCGTCTATACTAGCAGTCGTAGTATTACTTCTATCTTGCCTATAGAGTTTTGACATTATTTATTATTCTTGTACCTTATGTATCGTATTACTTTTACTGACGTGTTTTGTTCCATCTTTATTTTCTTTTTCGTCTGAATTCCTTTGATTTGTTTATCGTATCGGCAACAACCTCTCTGTCTTTAAGGTAGAAGTAAGACCCACGTACACTCTGCCTTGCCCAAACTTCACTTTGTGAGATTATACTGAATATATTGTTGTTGTAAGATTACATTATTTGTACTATTATTATTATTATTATTATAAGAATGCAAGAGGAAAAAAACATAACCGACATCTAATATAATATTTATCATGTGATATAATTTGTATACAAGCACATATTATATATATAGTTTGATGTATAAAGACATATCTACCATATATAACTTTCAAATTTGACAAAATACAATAGCGATAAAATTAAGTATGCATCATATTTTTTTGTACATAAACTTTTAGCACGTAATTCTAATCAAGATATGTTTTCACTTTATTAAATCTCTTAACTATATGAAACATATACAATTTGATATAGATATTCAACACGAGTTATATATATATAACTTAAAATATATAAATAATTTAGGTCTCACTATGTTTTGCCACTTCATATTCTTCCGGGAGCAATAATTCTCTGTTTTAACACTTAATAGTAACTTAGAAAATCAATATTCTGACATGATAAAAATTGAATCTTGAAGGATTGATTGTTTTGTACAATTCTTAAATTATCAATAGTACTTGCTACATTCAATTAATGAAATCCATCTAACCTCTAATTAAGATTTTCTGCACATTAAAAATATAAATAAAAAATTAAAAAAACAAAGAAACAGTAGTATGAAGTGATTATATGCTGGATCCTATCGGACTGAATGTCTCATGTTCAAGTTTTGAATATGAACAAAATTTTAAAAAAAATTTTAAATAAATTTTACGCGACGTGAATCTGAATTATGAGTACTGATTTAGGAAAAAAAACAAAAACAAAGATATAGTGGATTCTTGACCGTAGGATCAATTCTGACAAGACAACCATGTGATTGATGCAAAAAACCATATACTCTCTTCTTCTTTCTTCTTCTTCTCTCTATCTTCCTACTAAATTAAATACCTTTTCACCTCACTCTTGCCCCACTCTCTGTTTTCCTCTTTTTTCTCTCCTGAGATTCTGTTTTCTCATTTCAATATTCTCTTCTTTTCACTATATACACTTTACTTCTTGCCTCCCTTCCCTTAGCTCAAAGATAGCATCTTTTTTCTTTCTTCTTCTCTAGTCTCTTCATTTTTCTCACTCTTTTCCATTTTTCTGAAGTGGGGTTTAATGGAAACTAACAAGGGTTTGTTTTTCTTGCTGTTTTTAGCAGTTTCAGCTGTATTTGCTGATGAAGGTGAGCTATTATTATAGTTTTTTTAAGTTCTTGTTTTGGCTAGTGCTGTTTCAAAGTGCTATTTTGGTTGATTATGGTTTGTTTACTAGTTATGTAAGCTTGTTTTGGTTGGTAATGTCTTTATTTTAATATGGTAAGAGAAAAAAAACTTGTTCTTTATTCTGCATGTGTGAAGTTCGTGAGCCCCTTCTTAAAACTTCAAGATTTTGTTAATTCCTTTCATTAAATGAGGGTTAGGTAAGTTTTATAGTTTTTTATTTGTTTTTTTTATGTTCTCTTCTTTGGTCATACAATGGAATTTTTTAATGTTAAATATGTAAGACATGGAGTATGAATTAGGTATTCTTGAGAAGAAATGGTAAGAAGAAGGAAGAAGTTCAAAGAGTAAAGTTTCCAACTTTCCTATTCCTTTTGTCTTTTCTGTCTGTTGTTTTTGTTGCTTGGCCATTAATGTGAAACTTCACAATCCTTTTGGGGGAGGTGGGTTTGGCCTAAACCTCAAAATCATGTACAAACTACAAAGCTGAATCTAGTGGTCAATGAAGTGACTGAAAAATATGGGAGTTGTCCAAATCTCCATAGACAAAAGGAGTTAGGTTGCATTAACAAGCAGAGTTATTTGGTACTTTGTTGGTGGTAGATGGCCATTTGCTCCCCCCCCCCTTTGTAGAGGTAAAAAGGAGAAACTTTTACTAGGGTGTTTCTAGTAAGCTCAGTAATATCAACAGAGGGAAAAGTACTCCTTTATGCTTAACCAGAGGGTCTCGGGGTCGAGCTCTAGGTATGTAGTGGTCTTTGGTAGCGAGGGCTTTACCCCCAATGTGGGACTTTCTGGATCGAATCCGGATTTAATTGGGTCCCAATCTCGGTATCGGTCACAAGGTGGGAAACCAAAGAAAAAAAGTAAACTCAATGATAGCCCCAAGCTGTTAGTGCTTTGCATTTTCTCAAGTAAATAAGTGAATATAGGTTTTAGGTAATAAGACAAATAGAAGAAACCAGGTCTTTGTGATTTATAATCATGCATGAGACGAGGAACAATGAAGAGAACAAACATCTCAGATGGAAAAGAATCCGGAAGAACCTGATGTACAACTAATTTCATGTGCTTTTTTATACTAGGCCACGTTGGTATGCTCCCAAATTACTAGCAAGTTGGCCAAGTACATGGTCCCAGCTTTCTATTTTGAAGTTATTTTCTCTTGGTTATGATTCTGATGTGGAAAATTGTGCTTCCGGTCCTCAATAATAGAGGTCAGTACTCAGTAAAATCGGTGAAAATCATGGGAGACTAGATCTTAGACCAAAAAATTTTGGGTGATTTCTTCGTATCTGCCTACTTTGTTGGCAAGTTATCCAGTGTCTGTGCTAATGGGACATATCAGGCACTCGAAGGAATAGTCAAGAGGGTGTGTTCAAGTCTGGCCACCACTTTTATAAAACAATATAACATTGATGCATATGTAAATAAGTTGCTTTATTTATACCAAATATGTTCATTAACTCTTTTTTATGGAGTTATATGCCCATGCTTTTTGTAAGCACATTTTTTTGTTTGTTTTTGGCAAGACACTATAATTTGTTGAACCAATTGTTCTCTGGTTTTTTGTCTTTGAACCTGCTTGCTGACAATAAACTACAGCACTGGCATGGCTGGAAAAGATATATTGTTTTTGTTTGGAGTTGGAGGGGGGAAGGATACATACATTTCGGTTCAAATTAAAAATAAGAACAAGAGGGAGTAGAAACTTAATTGTTGCTGCTTGATTAGTATCTTACTGACAGGTATCAACAAGAAGATACTTATTATCCGATATTATGTTTGGAATACCTTTACTTAAGTAATTTAACGACATTTGAGGACTAGGAAATAGAGGAGTGTAAATTGTGATATGGAACAAAACGTAAGTGGTAAAAAAATGTAAAAAGAAGTTTGGATGCTAGTAACTGAGAAAACAATTGTTAAAATCATATAGTCTAAGTTGCAAGCAAGATTTTCAAGAATTGCTATTCAACTTAATCATGGTTAATTGATTGGTAGATTGGTATGTAGATGTTCAGCTAAACTATCATGGAAAGCCATATGAATTGATTGTTGATTATTAGATGTAAATATGACCTTTTACTTGAACTTGGATATAGTGATGGGAGGACAATAATCAGTTCAATTTTTTTCATCTTCCATGCAGATGCTTTTATTGGAGTGAACATTGGAACAGAGCTCTCAGACATGCCACACCCAACTCAAGTGGTTGCACTTCTTAAAGCACAGCAAATTCGACATGTTCGGCTCTTCAATGCAGATCGTGGCATGCTCCTTGCACTTGCAAATACAGGCATCAAAGTTGCTGTTTCTGTGCCCAACGAACAGCTCCTTGGTGTTGGTCAATCAAATGCCACTGCTGCTAATTGGGTTGCCCAAAATGTTGTCTCGCATTATCCAGCTACCAACATCACAACCATATGTGTTGGTTCCGAGGTTCTATCAGCCCTTCCAAATGCTGCACCAATCCTCGTCAACGCCCTTAAGTTCGTACATTCAGCTCTCGTGGCATCCAACCTGGACAGGCAAATAAAAGTTTCAACACCTCTAGCTTCTTCCATCATCCTCGACTCGTTCCCCCCATCTCAGGCTTTCTTCAATCACACCGTGAAACCAGTATTAGTACCACTGCTCAAATTTCTGCAATCCACTAATTCTCATTTCATGCTAAATGTCTATCCTTATTATGACTACATGCAATCCAACGGTGTTATTCCACTAGATTATGCGCTCTTCAAGCCTCTAGCTGCAAATAAAGAAGCTGTGGACTCCAACACACTTTTGCATTATACTAACGTCTTTGATGCGATGATCGATGCTGCTTACTTTGCGATGCTTGATCTCAATTTCACCAATATTCCTATTATGGTGACGGAATCAGGCTGGCCATCAATGGGTGAATCCAATGAACCTGATGCTACTGTAGACAATGCCAACACTTACAACAGCAATCTGATCAAGCATGTGCTAAACAACACTGGAACTCCTAAGCAACCCGGTATTGCTGTTAGTACTTACATCTATGAGTTATACAATGAAGATGCTAAGGCAGGGCCTTTGTCAGAGAAGAATTGGGGATTATTTAATAACAACGGCACACCAGTTTATATTCTACGCTTGACTGATTCAGGATCTCTTTTTGCAAACAATACTTCAAACCAGACTTACTGTGCTGCAAAAGAAGGGGCAGATTCTAAAATGCTACAGGCTGCTTTGGATTGGGCTTGCGGAGCTGGTAAGGTGGATTGTGCACCATTGTTGCAGGGAGAACCGTGTTATGACCCAGATAACGTGGCTGCACATGCTACCTATGCTTTTAATGCTTACTATCACATGATGGGGAGGGCTCCCGGAACTTGTGACTTCAATGGGGTTGCTACAATCACCACAACTAATCCAAGTAAGCATTTCGTCGGTCTGGCCAAAATTATGCGTTTTCTTTTTTCCTCCTTTCCTGCAGTATTTGATGTCATAGAACTTAAAAGAATGAAACTTGTAGACTAATTATTTTTTTATGTTTTTGCATATTTGCAGGTCATGGTTCTTGTATATTTGCAAGGTAACTTTCCTTGTATTAGTTATGAACCTGTTAGCATCAAATTGGCAACTAGAGATAGGAACTAACTAATCTTGTCAGCATTATTTCTCACTGAATCACTCCATTTTGACTTTACAACTAAACTATTTCTTGAATGTTGGTGCAGTCTTGGCAGAAATGGAACTTTCCTAAATGGCACGGCTCCAGCTATGGATTCCACGAGTTCATCAGCCTATCCTGCCCAGTATTTAAACAATAACGCCTTTTCAACAACACTGATGATTCTGGGAATTGTAGGATTGAGTGTGGTTCTTTTGTAGCATGGTAATCAATCTTCTTCATCATTTACTCGCGATGGTGCCCATTGCACAAGATGCAACCTGCACATCTTTCTTTTCAAGAAATGAGACTAAGTCATCGTGTATTCCCGTCACCTTTTTGGAAAAAGGAAGTAGGTTACTGATCTTCAGAAGCCACATAATTTTGTACAAATCCATGGGAGTAGAGCCTGTTTCTTTGGGCAGTGTAGGGTGAAAAATTGAATTACTCACTTTACAATTCTTTAAATTTGTTCTATTGGTTTCCTTTGTGATTGTTGAAGTAGCAATTTCTTATGTGATTTACAATCCATCCTCTCTCTCTCATGCTTTTCTATGTAGCCTATAAGATTCTATTGTTATCTTCTTCAAGCAATTACTGAGAAGTTGCAGAATTGTCCCTGCAAGCATTTTCATGGTACTATTTCTAAATTATTCAATCCCAAGTTCCATCCAAATAACATTAACGGTTTCTAAGGTCTTCGTACATTTTATCCTTTTCAGACTACTTATGAATTACACTGGCTGTGTTATTGTTGTATAATGAAGCATACTATTTTTACCAAGTGTTATTTTAGAGCTAAGGAAATAAAGGGGCACCCGTCTTGTTGTTGCTTCAACATGGTCTGACAATGTCAATGTCTATGGTGGCAGCCAGACTGCCTGCTGCTCGGGCTGGCGGTGGAGCTGCCAAAAGTGGTGGTTCTGGAGGTGGCAGTAAAGTTGTGCATGATGGCTCAAAAAATGTTACTATAGTTATTGATGGCATAAGTGGTAAGGCAAATACTAGTACAATTCATCATATCTCACTCCAAGAAAAACAAGGCCAAATACATGTACGACACCTTAAACTTGCTCGAAAATGCCATTTAATAGACACATGAACTTAGCCTTGTTTCAATTGACCACAATATTATTAGGTACATATCCCCTTAAACTTGGCCGAAAAATCCCATTTAGACACATGAACTCAACCTTGTTTCAATTGAACACACATGACGTCTGACTTGACTCGTAACATCTGAGGTGCGAGTTGCAACCAATTAGAAAGAAATTCAGAAGAATTGCAAACAATTACTTGTAAGTTGAGGAATCTTAATGTTGTTTCTACAATCACCAAAACACCAAATATGTTCCAAAGGACTTTTTTAAGCAAACATAAATTGTCTTGAAGCTATTTTTACCAAATAGTTGATGAAATTACGCAGATATTTCCTACGAGAATCAGAAGTAACCAAAGATGTTAATTGCGTTTTTGAAAGGTGGTGGAATCAAACTCTACACGTTTGTAGACTATAATGGAAAATAATTCACTATGTAACTTTATTATAAAAAAGAAGCTAAGACTCATAAGTTCTTTAATTACTAGAAAAATATGAACGTATTAAGCGTGTTATTCAACATTTTCCCAATATTATTAGTGATTTTTCTCTTTGTTGGTATTGTATTTATTTTTATCATGGAATGTTGTATTTCTATCAAGGAAATAAGAGGCATCCGTCCTGAGAATTCAACCCCTGTCTTTGTCAATGTCTACGGCGGAGGCGCCGCCACTCGAGCCGGCAGATGTGGTGGTGCAAAAGATGTGAGTACTACTATAGTTGTTGATGGCATAAGTGGCAAGGTAAATACTACTACTATTGATAATAATAGTAAATGTGACATCTGCAGAAAGGCGATTTTTTTGGAGTCCGTCTCCGTGAACGGTGGTATCCGTGCCAATGGCGGTGATGGTGGTTGTGGTGACGGGGTTGAAAGTGGTGCAGCTGGTGGTCCTAACCATGCTAAATAAGTAGTGTTAGCTAGCTAGCTAGTAGCTATAAGCTAGAAAAAAAGTCTTAAGTAAAAGGGGGGAAAAGGAAAATGATAATGGAACTTATGTTAAAAGGAGGGGATATATATTTACTTACTATTATTCTCGTACTATCTTATGCTTTTTCGATTTTATCATTACTTGTTGCCTCTTTTGATTCAATTATCGTATGTGGCCTCTCCATTGCTGTATTTTTCATTTATATATATATATTTTTTTACTGATTTTTATATGCTTATTTGAGGGGAGGGTTTATCTGAAGCAATCTCAGAAGATCTCAGAACCGAATGCATCTTAAAATGTTAGTCAAAGTCCATAGTTTAACTCTCGAAAAGAAAAACGTGATAAATAAAAGTGAATAGATGGAGTAATAATTAAAATAACAAATTTACTATAGTACCTCTAATTATTATAAATCATCTCAATTTTTGAAAATAATTAGTACTTAATAATAAAGGTAAAATATCTCTTGATTTCAAATAGAACAAGTAAATGTGAATAATTATTTTTAGTACAGTGAACAAGTAAAAGTGGACGAACAAAAAAGACAACACGATGCGTTAAGCTCTCATATGCGCGGGATCCAGGGAATAGCCGGACTACAAGATCTATTATACGCAACATTTATTTTTAGTATAGTAAACAAGTATAAAAAAAGAAAAAAGGCAGCACGATGCAGTAAGTTCTCACTATGCTTGGAATTCGGAAAATGGCTGAACCAATAAGGGTCTATTATATGTAGTTTTACTTTATATTTCTGTAAGAAACTGTTTTCACAGTTTGAATCAGTGATCTCCTAATCACGTGAAAGCAAACTTTATTCATGGACGAAGAAGCTGACGTGTACACCACTGTTATTTTAACATTTTCTTGAAGACTTTTATCAGTTTATGTGGCCAATAGTTTTCTTCATTGGCTAGCTAGAAACAAATGCATGTTATGTAATTAAGTATAAATTACTGTTTTATTCAGTATTTGGGATTAAGTGTTGTTTAGAAGCTTCACTAGAATACACGGTTATTTGAGGTAATTGACAGTAACAACTAACAAACCCTGGCTGCTCGTGACCAAAATTCAATTTAAACACATAGTAACATCTTTATATTTATAATATTGAGAAATATCAGCTTGTACTGATATGGAGTATCATGGGATGATTGGGTCTCTTCAGTCTTAGCTAGATGTCTCGAGTTCGAGTTTTGAATATAGAGATTACAACGGGCTCTGCAATACACGATTTGAATTAGTTAGGCTTCAATATGAATACCGAATATCGGTCTGAGAAGCCAAAAGAAGAGTAGAGCAATATCAGCGTGTTTGGATGATTGTTACTTATTGTATTGTATTGTTAGTTTAAATATACTAACATTTTGTTTTGATTGTTACTTAAATTTTATTATATCGTATTATTAAATTCATCATCACGTAAGGACCCAAACTCTCATTTTATGTAACGATTAATTTGGTGTGATCGTGTCGTTCATTATCTTATTTTTTTCTTCTCATTTTGTCTTTGCTTATTATCTACTAATCCCATTTTATCATTTATCCATTTTATCATTTATCCTGCTTTTAAAAAAAAAAAAAAACTCTACCCTATACCCTATTTTTTTTAAAGGTTTATTTGTCCTTCAAATCGCTAATGTTTGGCATTATATAATAATGACGAAAAACGATACAATCTATCCAGAATTTTGTATTAATCAAACTAATTTGACATTTACTCATGAAACTACACAGAAGTTTCCTAGAAGAATTATGAGATTATTATCGAAGTAAATAGCTCTATAACTGCTAGACAAAAGAAGATAATTGAGTTTTGCAGGAGATGAAATTAACTCCAAACATTTATAGAAAAAAAAATTATGGAAAATAATTTCTGTTGAAACTTGTTATTATAAAATAACATGTTGAATTGTTCACAAAAACTCACAAAAAACTTGGCTAGAAAAAAAAAATGGAATTGTTAAGCAGCATTTATCTTGTAGCAATACTTATTTCCCTTATAGGAAGCCTTTTCATCATGTTATACAAATGCATTAATAATAATAGAGCTAAGGAAATAATAATAGCAACTCCTAATTCTGTTGCTGCTTCATCTTCTGTTCATGTCAATGTCTACTGTGACAGCAACACCAAGCAGACTACTGCCTCTGCTCGAGGCGGCAGTGCTGCTGCTGAAGTTGGTGGTTGTTCTGGAGATCAGAGACAGATTCAAGATTTAAAGTTGACTATCTCAACTCTTAAGGTTTTAGTACTGAACTCATTATTATACTTTTAAAAGATTAGTGAATTTCTTTTAGTAAATTTTCACCACATGTCATATGTGTGTGTATATATATATGTATACTAATTTAGTTGAATCGATTGTACATAGGCTCCATCTGTCTCTACTGGAGATGGAAGCAAAGTTGTGCATGATGGTTCAAAAGGTGATGATTCTGAAAATCAGAGGCAGATTCAAGATTTAAAGCTGCAGAACTTAAATTTTAAGGTTGTTAGCACTGAAGTACTCGTTATACTTCTGAAATCATATGTCCAAAATTAACATTTATTGAAATGTTTGAATTGATCGACCGTAGGCTCCATCCGTCTCTACCGGAAATGGCAACAAAGTTGTGCATGATGGTTCAAAAGGTGATGGATCCGGAAATCAGAGAAAGATTCAAGATTTAAAGTTGCAGAACTCAACCTTTAAGGTCATTATCATTGAAGTACTCGTTATACTTTTGAAACCATATGTCTAAAATTACCTATTGAAATGTTTGAATCGATTGAACGTAGGTTCCATCCGTCTCTACCAGAGATGGAAACAAAGTTGTGCATGATGGTTCCGGAAATCAAATGAAGATTCAAGATTTAAAGTTGCAGAATTCAACCTTTAAGGTTATTAGCAATGAAGTACTTGTTACACTTTTAAAACCACATGTCTATAATTAACTTTTATTGAAATATTTGATGTCAAGAATACAAATTTAGTTGAATCGATTGAACGCAGGTTTCATTCGTCTCTAGCAATAAATTGGTGCATGATTGTTCCGGAAATCAAAGACCAATTCAAGATTTAAAGTTGCAGAGTTCAATCTTTAATAAGATTATTAACACCGAAGTACTTGTTATACTTTTGAAACCATACGTATATAATTAACATTTATTAGAAATGTTTGGTGTCAATAATACTAATTTAGTTGAATCGATTCAACATATATAGGTTCCATCTGTCTCCACCAGAGATGGTGCAAAAGATGTTAGTATAGTTATTGATGGCATAAGTGGTAAGGTAAATACTACTGTTTACTCATCATCAAATGGCTCTGCCAATAAATGTGGCCATCAAAAAGGGTACTCTGTCGGAGTCTCTGTGAACGGTGGCAGGCCGTCTGGTGGTGTCCGTGCCATTGTCCGCGGTGGTGGTGGCGGCGGCGATGACTGAGTTGGCAGTGGCGCAGCTGGTGACATTGGTAATAGTAGCTATAAGTTCTCGGACAAAGTTTTTAGACAGATGAAAGGTGTAAGCAATATATAGTATATAAAAATAATATTTTATTAAAAGAAAAAACAATCTGTTTGCTAGGAAAAATGTATTTTTGACTCAAAAGTAATAAAAGGGACATGTTTGAACCAAACTATTAACGATAAAAGTATTTTCGGATCAAACTATTGACGGCAAAAATATTTTTGAATTAAATTATTAACGAAGGATATTTTTATTGAATGTCGAATTTTTTTTAATCCTTTTGTCTTTTAACTATTAATGTTAAATTGTTTGTTACGGATGAAATGGACTACTACATATGGATAACTATTTATCTACCGTAATCTAAGTGATTGAGATAAAGATATATGATGACCCATGTAAATCCTTACCATAATGGGCTGAGATGATAACAACAAGCCCAAACCCAAACCCAAACCCAAACCCATCAGAAAACCCTAGCTACGGATCCTATAAATACTCAGATCTCCCAAGGAAATTAATCAATTCTCATCAGTGGATCTGCTTCAATTCTCTTCGATCTGGATCTGGTTTTACTTCTCCTTCTCTTTTTCGTTTTCTTTTCAGTTTCTATCGCAATTTTACACTGTAAATTTACAGCATCTACTATGATTTTCTCTGTTTCGATCAATAACAACAGGGGAAATACGAAACGATGCTAAATTAATTTCTGTTTTTTTGGTACTTATGGACACGCAGATTTCAATACTTTGATCATGAATTTATGCGTTTTCTCGTAGGTTCTACATTTAGAGAAGAAGGAAATACTTTTTCTTTTTGATTTTTGATGAACTTGAGTTGGGTAATTTGCTCAGTGATGATTGATTTGCTTTAACCACACCGAATAAAAGAAGTTTTGGTGAGGATTTGGAGAAGACCCTTTTTGGATTTTTAGTTGAAGATTGTTTACTCAATTTCTTTGTTTTTCTTTGTGAAAGGGCTTTATGAATCTCTGCTCCATTTTTTGGTGTAAAGATGAGAGCTTTTTTGCAGAGTAGATTGAAATTGAGTGGGATTTTTTTGATTCTTCAGCTTGAAATCCTTGTTGGGTCTGTCAATTTCTTATCAAGCTTCTCATGTGGAAAAACTTTGGCCTAGTCTGAGAGCAATTCAGAACTTGATTACTATGTGGTGTTTTACACAGTATTAATCTTTTTAAAAATAATTTATTAAGATATTTATATTTTGGGAATAAGTAATTTTTTCAAGGCTTATGATTAAGTTAAAAGTATCAATTATTTTAAAATTGAGATTAATTTTTTTATTATCCATTTGAATTAATAGAATTTTCTCAATTCATGTTTGATTTAATATGAATTTAATTTCTCGATTTGATTATTTGTAAGGACAAAGTGCAATTTGGTATTTGCCAAAACTAGTTAAATAATTTAAACATATTTAGAGTTTATTTGGATGGGCTTTTGATTTATTGCCAAAATTATTAGGATTTTGTAACTCTTTTAACTCATTTTTATTTTGGTGTAAAAATAATTGCACAATTTTTTAATTTATGTGAATACTATAAAAATATTTTAAAGATATTTTATCTTGAAAGCATTTAAAATAACTCAATTTAAACAGGTTTTTAAAATGGTAAAAGAAATTAAAGAGAAAAGTAGTACAAATAAATTTAAATGGATGGATTAATAAACTAATTATTTCAAATTGAAGTTCATTAATGTTATAGAATTTTTAATGTAACGTAAATAACTTGAATC